>BGPR01009317.1:38941-56432 GCA_013235015.1 Araneus ventricosus | reverse complement strand
ATTTGGCGGTTTTTGTAAACAAGATTGCTCTTTATTGGCGCATTACCGCCAATCTGTAGCCTCGGTGGCGTTAATACGTAAGTACCGGAAAATGTATCAGCTGTTCAACATAAACATTGAAAATGGCTATATCTTTAAAGCGCTATATCCCAAAATGTGTTTTTTTTATATTGCGCGCATAATATCTCAAGAACTATTGAAGCTTTTTACATAAAATTTTTGTGAATATGTATTGTGCTATATTCTACAATTTTTGTACATATTTTCCCCAAAGAAGTTGGGGAAGGGGGGTGTAAGAAAAGTTGAAATGTTAGCAATTTTTAACATTTATTTTAAATTTGTATATTAAATAGAAATGAAATTTAAATGCTAATAAATTGAGGTTCAGTTTCTTAAACAGACTGTTTGGAATACTTAGATACCCAAAATATTGTGTTTAGACCAATATTCAATCCGCAGTCATGCGCGCAAGGTGACTATGCCATTTTTTCTCCAAAAATTATACCCATATTTATTACTCTCAATTAAATACATACTAATATAAAGGTCTGGAAATGTGAATATTAAAAGAGAAATAACAGATATTTTTGTAGAGAAAAAAACTGAGTTTGTAAATTGCATTGACTCAGAGATATAATGTATCGAATTTGACAGTTTCCTCCTCATTTATAACAAGTTTAAGAGTCGTATGTCCCCTTAACTAAAGTAGAGTAGCAAAATTATTTAATCAGAATTCCTATGTGTTTAAGAATTGTAGAAATTTGACTATTTAGCTGGCATATTAAAACAAATCTGAAAGCCAAACCCCTATTGTCTGAACAATTTTTTGAATTATTTTTTTAAATTTCGACGTGTCATATTAATAAAAAAACATTTTTGTGAACATGTATACATATCACATATATTTTTACAATTCAAATTGAATTTTTTAAATACATTTAAGTTAATTATCATTTATAGTCAGGATATTTCAAAATGTATGATTTTGAGCTATAACTTTAATAGTTAATATGAACGAGATGTTTTCAATAAGTAAAATTTTAATTGGTGTGCCAATATCGCATTCATATTGTCTAGTAACGGAATCGAATATGTTCATTTGCGTAATCGGTGCAATCTTTAACGAATGCTGTAAATAATTGCGGAAAATTAAAATTAAAGTGAATGTAGATTTTTTTATTTCACACATAATATTATTTTAATACCTGTTTAATTTTAAACATTCCAACATCAACAAATAGAGTAGCAATAGCTTTAAAATCCTTTACAAGCCCAAACATTTCCACATTAACTGCAGGAGAAATATCTGTCCATTGTTCCAGTAATACTTTATGTCATCAACATATTCTGCAACTTAACATTTAACCAGAATTAATTCGACACAATGTTTAGATATTTAATTTACAATTTATTTGTAACATTGAAGGAGAGATGAAAATGGATCTTGAGATTAGTTTGAGTGATTTTAGCACTCTCTAATTTATATTCTTCTTGGTGTTTGATATTCCAAACTTATATACATCTTTAATTTGAGAGAAATGGATGCGTAGCGTGTCTTCAAACATAATTGCTCATTGTTGCCTACCAAGTGCGACATGAAATTAGTGTAAATGTAATTTACTGCAGTAAGAGTACAATGAACAATGAAAGGTAATTCAATTCAATGCCAGCAATTCAAAGAAAGCTTTGAAGTGCATAGATAAAGTGGGACGTGGTATTTGAAATCGCATAATCGAATATTTATTCCATGTTTATTGCATATTTATGATTGTAAAATATTTTTTCGAAATTTAATATGAAGCAAGTGTCAATTTTAAAAATTCCCATTTTCTATTAGCCAGTGTAATGTATTCTAATAAACCGTAATGAAATATAAAAATATGACACTGAATTTTTAATCAGCCCACATATCTTTGTTTTAAAGCTTTTACGAATTTTTGATATACAATTTTACAATTTTACTCAAATAATTCAATACTTTAGAGATAAATATGCGAATGTAGTATTTAGCATATACATTGAAGAACCAAAACATTATGACCACCTACTCAATAACGCGTTGCGCCTCCTTTGGTCTTCAAAACAGCTGCAACTCGCCTGAGCATAGATGCCACAAGTGTTTGGTACATGACTGGAGACAGGTTGTACCAAATGTCTAAGCAGCGGTCACGCAAAGTCCAGATATTCGGACATGGTTGTGTTTGAGCTCTGAGCTGCCGCTCCATGACATCCCAAATGTGCTACATCGGATTAAGATCCGGCGAGTTAGGTGGCCAGGACATTAAGTGGAATTCATCAGTATGCTCCTCGAACCACTCCAACACAACCCGAGCCTTGTGACATGGGGCGTTGTCCTGCTGGAAGATTCCATTTCCAGTTGGGAAGACAAACGCCATGTAAGGGAGCAACTGATCCACAATGATGTTCAGATAATTCACAGCTTTCATGGTCTTATCTACCGTAACTAAGGGTCCCAGAGCCACCCCTCCAAAAACGGAGACTATGAAAGCGAAATGGACATGTATAGCGCCACGGACACTGCCTCAGAAGCTGATGACGAAGCGTTGCCAGCTATATGGAAAGATAAAGGAACTATTCACGGAGGATATAAGACAGTTTCACCCCGCAAAGCGGCCTGGCCAACAACCATGGAAATCGACCCCACCCCGGTGGAAACAAAGAATAAATATTCTCAACTTGCCGAGGAAAACACTTATCCAGCTACAATTAGCCTGAAACCACAAGGAAACTACAAACAGCTCATCAAGGAGATATACGAAAAATTTCCAGGGACTGAAAACAGATGGTTCCATGACTACATTAATATCAAGCCCCCTTCAGAGGAAAACATAGTACAGATCCTGGCCCTCCTAAATGAGAAGAAAGCGGAATACTTACTTAATGAAGCCTCGTCAGAGCGTCCACTCAAAATTGTAATTAAGCAACTTTCCGAAGAAACTGATCCCCAAGACATAGTTGATGATCTAGCAAGCAGAGGCTATGTAATTAACAGAATTTCTCAAATGAGGAATTACAAACTGAAAAAGCTCCTTCCAATGTTCTTACTGGAAATAAAGAAAGTTGGAAACTACAAGAACATCTTCAACGAAAGAAGCATCTGTTACTTTAGAACCAAAATTGAAACCTTCAGAAGGAAGGGAAAACCAATCATCTGCTACAACTGTTCAGGCTTCTACCACGCAGCCAGGAATTGTCACCTAAAGCCTAAATGCATCAAATGCGGAGAACACGCCACAAGGGAATGCAGCATCAAAGAAAAACTACCTGTACCAAAATGTGTAAATTGCGGCGAATCAGGGCACATAGCAGCATGGAAAGGATGTAAAGCTTTTCCAGTCATCGCCAAACCCGCATCGAAACGTACCTTTAGGTCTTACGCAGACATTGCTGCTGGAAAAAGAGAAAAAACGCCAGGACGAACGGCCGAAGAACGCCCAAGCACCTCTCAGGACATCCCAGACCTTAAAGAGTCCCTTCAAGCAATTAAGGAATTAAAATCAATCCTAGAAGAATTCCCCACCCTGCTGGAAGCAATGAGACTCTGCAAAAAAGCCAAGACAAAACAGGAGAAAATTCTGATCATCCTGAACGCTCTAGTGAGCGATTAAGTCCGCTGACGGCAGCTACCTCCTTCCCTGACTTCCCCTCCACTCCGGGCATGTGAAATCTCAACAGCACTACTTATTAGGTATTAAATTGCTCTCTCTCTCTCTAAATTTTCCTCCCTTTTATCCTAATTCCCCCCCCCCTTTTTTTTTCGTAAACATTCATTACCCTTGTATCCACTTTTAATGTAATCCTTTCTACTCAGGTTAAACTCATCTTTTATCATGTTGAATTTTGAATAAATATTATGTGTCGTAGATTGTGGCCCCCAGAGGCCGTGTGCTACGCCCACCCCCCCATCGCTGTTGATTGAGCCACCCATGAGAACGTCCTCCAAAGCATAATACCGCCACTACCAGCCTGTATATGACCTGCTGTACAAGAGGGGGGCAACTGTTCGCCTGGCAGATGGCGTACCCTGACACGACCATCGACGTGATGAATGAGAAATCGGGATTCATCCGAATTGGCAACTCTCTTCCACTCATCTATGATCCAGTCTCTATGTTCCCGGGCCCACTGTAGGCATAGCTGACGAGTGGTCAACAGAGGCACACGAGTGGACGTCTGCTGCACAGTCCCCTATCCAACAGTGTCCGCTGAACTGTGTGTTTCGAAACACTTGCGCTTGGACCTGCATCTCATTGGGCTGACAGCTGAGCCACTATCTGGCGCCGATTTTGCTTCACCAAGCGGGACAGTCCCCGGAGTCCTTTTCCTTTGATGACGCGTGGACGACCAACACCTTGGCATCTACTGCTGGTGTCACCGTCATTTATCCACTTTGCATGAATACTAACAACGGCAGATCGTGAACAACCTACCAGTCGTGCAGTTTCGGTGATACTCGTTCCGAGTCTTCGGGCCATTAAGTTCTGCCCTCTATCAAATTTGATTAGATCAGCAGCCTTTCCCATCGCTCGAAACAGTAAGTGCAAGAATGATTGCTTACCTTCTGCAGCAGCAATTAAATACCATTCTCACTTAACCACGTGCCCTCCACGTCATCCAGATGAGTTCATTGAAACATGTGGGGATGGTCATACTGTTTTGGCTCGTCAGTGTACATTCAATTCCTATTTCTAATAATTTAAGATATGCACCTCAATCCGATGCATTGAAATATTATATACTTTAAACTAAAAAATTCCTACTAATTCCTCAAGTGCTTTTTATTAAAATGTGTTCAAAAATATCGTTTGAAATTCAGTTTTATCAACTTTTTTTATTAATTTTTTATATTAGAATATTTTTTTAAATAATGTACTGTAATATGTTTA
Organism: Araneus ventricosus; assembly: GCA_013235015.1. Lineage (NCBI taxonomy): Eukaryota > Metazoa > Arthropoda > Arachnida > Araneae > Araneidae > Araneus > Araneus ventricosus. The sequence goes on along the minus strand of BGPR01009317.1, from coordinate 51,525 downwards.
GTAATTCTATCAAATTTACAATTATTATATTAAATTACTATCAAATTATATTATGGTTAAAAATTATATAATAAATCTAATGTTTATAATAATTTTATAAGAAAAAAATTCTCTAATTTGAAAACTTTAAATAAAGTCTTAATATGGAAACGGAGTGCCGAAATTGGTATTATTTCTTCAAAAGCTTTCAAAGCTTCTTCTATGTTAATACATTCAAGTTAATTTATTTCGCATTACCTTCATTAGTTGAATTTTATATAATACTTAAATACAAAATTACTGCACTTTCGATTATATTTATATATTAAACATAAAATATTACTTATTGTTGACGAAAATTAGTGACTAAATACAAAAATTGAAATCGTAAGATATTATCAGATAATCGTTCCGGAAGAAATAAACTGAACTGCATCGTTAATACCATGTTATTGCTTCTTATAATTATGAATCCAAGCATTAGTAAATAATTAATAACCCTTAATGGTTAATAACCCTTAATCATCTCCAAAAACAGGGGTGTTTCCTTTCATTTTAATTTGAACCAGAAAAGTACTAAATTGTGATTGCAGGGATGTGATGTTTTACGCTAGGCAAGTTCAAATTAACTTTAATTGACGAGTCAACGAAAAGTCAATGATTAAGGGACACATTATCCCAAAAATGGCCAAAATAACATTTTTATTTTGTTGGTTGTTTTGTTTCTTTCACCTTTCTACTTATTGCATCAAAATTTCAAATTGACACCTCTAATATTATGGAAGTTATTTAGGCTTTTACTTATGATGACCAATGATAAACACGCGCAAATGACAACTTTACCATGCTTTTTCTCAATGTCGTACTTTTCTACACTTTTTCAAAATGCTAAGGCTTTTTCCCCTTTGTAGATAAAGCTTTCAAACTTTTTTTACTTGTTTATTTCTATGCATATGATAAAACTGTTCATGCAATAAGCATTCAGTTGCTTAGTTTCTTTGTATACAAGATAAAAATTGAGTTAAGGCTAAATTTCCACATAAAACAGCTAAAAATCTATATTTAAGCAAATATTAAATGCACTTTAAAATCAATGCTCAGTGCCGTGTAATATATTTTAATGAATCGCAAAATAAAATTTGAAGCAAAAATATTCATATTAGAAAAAGTAGTAAGGAATTTAAGAAATTGAATTTTTCTTTAAACAATTCAATTTCAATTGAACAAGCAGATCAAAGTGAATTTTTTCTTCTTGAGATATCTTTATATGATGATGTTTTAATAGTATTAAACATTTTTAATAATACTTCAAATAAAAATATTTTCAGAAGGTAATGTGTACCCTTAATCAGATATTTGTCAGATGAATTTACACCACACGAGTAAGCAAGTTTTAACCCTATCTGGCGCAAAGTGCTAAAATTCTTGAAATATAACGCAAAAACATCACGAATGGGTTTAGTTTATTGTCTAGACATAGAACCTACAAAATAATTTTTTTAACTTGCCTCATTCTACAGGGCAGAGTCGTCCCCATTTGGGAATACACCTCATATGAGGACAACCTTTGGGGACAACCATCTTGCTACGCTGAACACAAATAATGCTGAAGTTTACAGAAGAACATAAATTAATACTTCAAGAACATTGGAGGAAAATGGTAGAGTGAATTTGCTAAAATTGTAAACGTCAAGAACTCAAACAAATTCCCATCTCTGAGTCAAGTAGTTTGGGCATTTTAAATATATATTTATTCCAAAATGAAAGCGATATTTCCTTGTGCTGCCATCTACATTCGAAAAGAAGAACTATTAGCTACCTTTTTCTGCAATTTGTAGGGTTTCAAAGTGGAAAGGGATTTTTTTAGAAAATTTCAAAGTGGGTGTCTTCTTTTATGACCACTGCATAAGAAAGGGTTAACATTGACTTCCAAAATATAGTTAATAAATAGTATATAGTTAAAAAACTTTTTCGCATATGCCAAACCTATTGCAATAATCACACAGCTATTTAAGTAGGTTAGTAAACAGATTCGGTTTATTCTGCAACAATTCCATTAGTTATGCATTGAAGTTAAGCAGAAGCTTATTAAATGATCAAAATATTCTTAGTTAGTTTTATTGTGTTTGGTCTTCCATCATGCTTTTCTCTCTTTTGTTTTCTACAAATGCATATAGAAACGCCTATAATAAACAAATAATTACAAAACTATTGTTACAAATCAAATGAAATGAAGATATATTCTATACAAATGTAGATTTTTGAAATACATACAAATTTTAAATTTTCTTTAATTTGCATCATCTGTGATTCATAATTATTGGGTAATCAGATCCATTGACTTTTAAATCCTAATCAACAGATCTATGATTACGCTAGTTCAATGCTTCTATTAATAAGACATCATCAAGAAATTACCATTTCATATATACCCACACATAGAAAAATGCGCTTAAAAATTGGCTAGAATTTGGAGGCGATTTAGAAAATTAATCATCGGTGGTATGTGAAGGAAAAAAGATCAACAACGCAGGCCAAAAATAGTTTATTTTCTTTAAATAGAACAATTTTCCCCTTCTTCTATAGCTACACATTTACATTTGCATCACAGACAAGCAAGTGAAAACAAAAATTTCTCTTTTTTATGGTCACTTGCATCTCTTGAGCGGAATTTAAATTATATATTCAATTTTTTTTATTTTATTCCTTCTCTTTTTGCTTTCTCAGAGGAATAATTATTCATGTTTCGATTTACTTTGAGAGGAAGAACGAGAATATAAAACATTATGGTTTTGTTAGAAACCTAAGCTTGATGTACTCGTGTTTTCAACATTTACAACTAAGATTACGAATATAATAAAGATACTCTTGAGAAAATGCGTGTGTAAATGCTCGTTGAAAGCGTGATTTAACAACAAGCTATTCGTCTTCAGAAAATATTTTATATCCTCTAATCATTTCAGTCTTTATCGTATGTGTAAATCATTTCGTGTAATAAATAGAACAGGTCTTCAAGAAATCTGATTTCAGACAGCGCTTAGTGTTCTCTAGTCAGTAGAATTTCGGTAGTTTGTTTAAATCATTTCGTGCTTGGACGATTTTCTGTTTTGTTTATTGCGATAAAGTAGGTTTCCCGCAGGGTCCATCAACTTCCGATGATAATGTTAAGCCAGTGGGAATCTTCAAAACTTCAAAACTCTTTTTGAAGATATTAATTAATGTTTAAAGTGGAAATTTTAATATTATAAAAATATTAAATATAATTTTTTATACTTTGAAAATATTAAATTTTTTTAATACTTTAAAAATATTAAATTTAATGTTCCTATTGTTGGAGAGCTCAATTTTTACTTAAAATAAGATCCTAATTTTGTGGAAAGGGTGCCATATTTATTCTTTATCGCCTGTTTTGGCGACAGCAAGTTTTGTTTCGCGGATAAATTCTTAACCTTACGATTTAGATAATCACTGATTGTAAAATTTTTAACCAACGATATATCTAATTGCAATTGTTCCATTTAGAATTTAAATCCTTTAAGAGCTTTTTTAACCAATTTAAAAAGAAAGGATTACACACACTCAAAGAACAAGGAATTCAACGCTTTGTGTACTAAAGAAAGAACTGATTCGAACTTGGCGCTTGACACAGTTTGCAAATGGATTTGGCAATTGCCTAAATCGGTGGAATGACGGAAAATGGTCCGTGAATCCAAAATTAACAAACCAGAAAACTCGTCCATAGAACAAGTCTTTAAGCATTGTGTTTTCATAAAGCCTTTGGTTCCTACTGATAATTTCAATTTTGTGATTTGCCTAAATCTCTACATGGGTCATTCTCACGAAAAGGTGCTTTTAACAGTCGCGGGGTGATAAAAATTAGAAAATGCAGCAAATATCCTAATATTTTTGTTCGTATGTATAATTTAAATTTTAATAAAGCTATTCAATACATTTCTAATAAAATATTTCTACTATTTAACTCTAATTTTTCAATGAATATGAGACGAAAGTCCCCTCCTTGGACGTTCCTAGACATGAAATTCAAAATAATATTTACTGAAACTCAAGCAATATTTTAAAAAATTGTATTTTTTCTTCAGTAATAACAAGTTTAAAGTCAATTGTTAAGGTCTAACCTAACATTTTTTTAAGATTTATTTTTACTTAGTAATTAATTTTTATACTTTGTCCCTAGAAAAACACATCTCCAACCGTGGGCAAAGAAAATAATTTTAAAAAATATCATAAATGGCAGATCATGTCAAATCATAATGAAACAGTTTATAAGAGAGGCTGACAATTTGTTCTTTAAGGAAAAATTTCTTTCTATTGTGAAGTTATTGAATGTATTCCAATTTATTAGTTCTATTTAGAGAGAGGTAAAGTTCTCAGCGTCTACTCCGTGGACATCATAAATAAGTTAAGAAAAATATAATTTATAAAAAATAATACAAAATTTTGAAAGGTTTAGTTTCGAATTTTATAAAAATAAGTGTACCACTTTAGCCACGTAAAAACCAAAACACTTAAAAACTCAAAACTTAGTTTTTGTATCCTCCGTGGAATTCTCTCCTTGGATACAGCATCTCCACAGAGAGCATGACATTATCAATGAAATAGACAAAATCTCAAAAATCATGTACAGTTAGAAAAATTAAAATAATATCAATTAAAATTACTTTGGTAGATATTTTTTATGAAATTTATTGATTTTCTTTTATATTTTTTAAAATTAAAATTGAAATTATATTCTCGAAAAGGATTAAGGTAAACAATACATATAGGATATTTATAACATTAAATCTACAATAATGTATAAAACATTTTTATAGCTAAATTTATTTTTTAAAAAACTGGAACATCGAAAAATAAAAAGACAAAGCAGTCAGATGCTCAATTTCAGAAGATAAGAGAGTAGACAAAATTTAATACGAGACTTACTAGAATGTTTATAAATAAATAAATATATGATATTCCTTAATCTAGTATAAAACTGATTACTTTCCTCCAAAATGTTCACTTTCATTTATTTGAAATTATTTGAAAATATTATTTAACTAATGCACAGTCAGTGCCATTATTTAAAAAGTGCTATTTATTTTAAAATGTTAAATTTCTTGCCCTTTTTTTTACTAACTAATTTTATTGGTTAATTATAAGAAATAAACGTACACCAAATCTGCCCAATAATAAATCAATCATATTTTCGTTTAAAATGTAAAAGTTTCGGTCACTATCATGTCTCCTTCGTATACACGCAAAAATGTTAAAACAAAAAAACAGGGAAAAATAAAATAGAAAACGTGACCACTAATATAAAGATATTTATTAAGCTTAAATGGAAACATCCATGCAATTTTTAAGATTTTTGCATGCTTTTGTAAAATATTTCTTTTTAGCTATTTGTACCATTTTCGTGAGAATGACCTACATGCAATAGCCAGCAAGAAGTATAAATCGAGTTTATTTTTTGAAGTATTTAAAACTGTAAATAAAAAATTGACTTACAAAAGTAAAATGAATGAAGTAACAGGGTGCCTATAAAATAATTGTCGGGATTTCCTTACCGCATAAATTTTGATTAAAGAAACGATGAAAAATGTTATTACATATTCATAAAGTAAAACTGAAAAATATTTTATTAATAACACAAGAAAATTCAAGTAATTTCCACGTGTCAGACTTTCGCGAACTTTGACAATTGGTTGGAAATTAAGTTCAGTCCCGATATGTTTATGTTTAGGATAGTAAAACACATGCAATCTTTTTGCAAGAGAAGTTATGTATATAAGTAATTTGGCTGAAAGAAGAATAGACTACAAAAACCTTTAGAACAAAGTTGTGGCAGCCTTTCGTGACACGTAACACATCGAAACTGTACTTAATTTCCAAAAAAAGAGTTTACATACCGATTAGTAGTAGTAGCAGTATCGTGGAGCTTTTTGGCACAAGGTCCAGTATAGGACATGTTGCGCCAAACACAAGCTTGTTAAAAAGATAAAAATCAGAAAATTTTAAGACATTTGCACAGGGTAAAAGAACAACGTCAGTGGTATAAAAAGTAAAAGATTTCTTTAAGAACAAACTGTTGAAATGTGCATGCTAAAATTTCAAAAGCAATGAAAGAAGTCAAAGTCTTTGAGGAACTTCAAATGTTTAGAGTGTTGTTTTTCACCCACTAAGTCCTTAAGGTTTAAGGTTTAAAACGGCTGTAAGAAAGATATTTTAACAATGGCGACTAAAACCAGGGCATTGAGTTAAAATATGGGCAAATAAAGTTGACCATACCACAATTACATCAGGTGGGAACTCGTTCTTTAAATATGAAATATACACTATATGCCCAAAAGTATCCGGACACTTGCAGATTTTCACATTTTTTAGAATTTCTCCGGAATGGTTTAACCGACTGCCTTTAAACTTCTTACATGTAAAGAATAGACAATAACTCACATTTTACATTGAAGATTCGGTTCTGAGGACAATTAGGGGACCGTCTACAAACTGATGAAGACAAAAAGGTGTTTGGCCCACCCTGCTTCACAGAATACCGATAACAAGATGAAACTTTCAGAAATGGTAATGTTAAATGTGCATAATATTTACAGAAATTTTCGTAAACTCAGCAGAAATATTTGGGAAGACATAAAGATTTTCTTAAAAAATCTCAAATTTTTCCACCTGTTTTTTGCTTATAACATGCAGAGTGTTCTGTTATATTACACGAAACTTACAGAAAAGATGACAATATGTTAGAGAAGCATTTGTGTAAAACTTTGGAAAAGAATTGTTGAATATTACAGGAATTATGAGCATTTTTAGTAAATAATGTTTTACTGCGCATGCGCGAAACATAGTGTAATTTTTCTTTCGCAACTTTAAAGTCAGATATATAGGGCAACTTGTATAAAAATATTCAGTTCAATATCATTAGTATTCAAAAAGATATCGGCAATACAACGAGCAGAATTTTAGCTCCTGTCGAAGAGAAGCTAAAAGATGAGGGGTTGTACACAAATTGATATTTTTTAAACTTATATCTGTAAATAGTTATATGGAATTGTATAGTGGTGAGAATTTGTTGAATACCCATGAACACATCTAATATTCGTAACGAATAAAAAAAATATGTAGAATTATTAAAATATTTTAAGAAAAGAAATTAATTAGATAAAAAATCGTTTCGCCATAAAATAAATATATTTAAAAATATCGTTTGGCCGTAAAATTGTAATATGTAACTTGTTAATAATCATGTAAATAATATAATTAAAGTAATAAAATTTTTGTTATTTATAGTGCGTAATTAGCTGGAATTTAAAATATGCACGCAATTGATAAGTCTTCATGGGTATTCAACAAATTCTAACCACTATACAATTCAATATAACTATTTAAAGATATAAGTTTTAAAAATATCAATTTGTGTACAACCCCTCATCTTTTAGCTTCTCTTCGACAGGAGCTAAAATTCTGCTCGTTGTATTGCCGATATCTTTTTGAATACTAATGATATTGAACTGAATATTTTTATACAAGTTGCCCTATATATCTGACTTTAAAGTTGCGAAAGAAAAATTACACTATGTTTCGCGCATGCGCAGTAAAACATTATTTACTAAAAATGCTTATAATTCCTGTAATATTCAACATTTCTGTTCCAAAGTTTTACACAAATGCTTCTCTAACATATTGTCATCTTTTCTGTAAGTTTCGTGTAATATAACAGAACACTCTGCATGTTATAAGCAAAAAACAGGTGGAAAAATTTGAGATTTTTTAAGAAAATCTTTATGTCTTCCCAAATATTTCTGCTGAGTTTACGAAAATTTCTGTAAATATTATGCACATTTAACATTACCATTTCTGAAAGTTTCATCTTGTTATCGGTATTCTGTGAAGCAGGGTGGGCCAAACACCTTTTTGTCTTCATCAGTTTGTAGACGGTCCCCTAATTGTCCTCAGAACCGAATCTTCAATGTAAAATGTGAGTTATTGTCTATTCTTTACATGTACGAAGTTTGAAGGTAGTCGATTAAACCATTCCGGAGAAATTCTAAAAAATTTGAAAATCTGCAAGTGTCCGGATACTTTTGGGCATATAGTGTATGTATATGTAGTGTGTATGACACACATATAGCGGTAAAGGAAAGTAATTAAACTTCTTGAATTTCACTTTATGAATCTGTAAAAATATTTATCATCATGTTCTTTAAAATTTTATGTTATTTTAATCTTTTTGGGAAATTATTTTAATTTAACTCCGAGTTAAATTAAAATAATACTAATAAAATAAAGAAAGTTTTGTTGATTGAGCATTAAAAGAATGAAACATTATTTGAACATAAATGTTTAACTCACTGGTTTTTATCATATCAAGTTTAATAAGCACAATGGAGTCGCATTTTGAACCTTGAACTTTCAAATTCCAAACAAATAAACTTAGAGACCGCAATCTCCTGAAAAATGCAAGAGCGTTATTAGAAAAATATTATTATTATTTGGAGTTTTAACTTTTTGCATTCTAAAACAGTCTTCATACAACACAAATAACAAAAATCTTAGCGAATGCATCACTTATTGAAAAAGCTGTCGTTTTTACTTCTGAAGTGAGAAATTATTATCACTACGCTAAGCAATTTAAAATACATTCGATTTTTCACGTAATTCTTCAATAATATTTCTGTAAAAAATTATGAAAATGTCCTGACAAGCTAGCATTTTTTAAAAAGGCAAAAGGGTGCGCACTGAAAACCATTTATGTTTTAAATATTGAACTTGCAATAGAAAAAAATTACCCATAATTTTTAACAATCGTTAAGCTTCTGATGAATATTTAAATAAAATTTTACTCGTTTTCTGTATTCGCAACCGCAAATTGCTCTCGTAATATGCATTAACGTTAAAGCCTCAGCTTGCATAGATATCACCCAGCAATATTTGAAAATGCTCAGCAAAATATGCAATTCTAACATTTATTTTCTCTAACCACCTTACTTTAATGAAATATTAAACCATTTATTAATTTTATTTCATCGTTTAATTTTGCTTACAGTTTCATTGTTCTTTAATTTCAGAATATTACCTTTTAATAAAAACAAAACAATTCAAATTTACAACATTCTGTATTTTCTTCTTTTATCGAAAGATTAGAAAGTTATATCTCCACAGAAATAGATACACAGATGTTGATGTTAACATATACGAAATTTCGTTCACTCCTTAAACAAATACATTCGGGAAAATAGTCAGATACTTGATAACTGACAATACTCCTTTTCAAAACAATTTGGGATTCAGTAATTGTAAATCTATAGAAGAGATTTCGGTTTTGTTTATTTGGATTCACAGACCGTATTCTAGTAACAATCTGATTTTAGCTGTCCCCAAATCCGTTTCGATAATATATCAAGCTCCAATCCAAGTTCAAGTCAGTTTTTCTGTTCAAAAAGCGTTGAATTCTGTGTTTCTGGAGTTAATTTAATTCTTTTTTTAAAACGTCTAAATTCCAAGTCGAACGATTGTAATTATGCAGCTCGGTTAAACATTTAATCACCAGTGATTAACTAAATTATTTGGTCAAAAAGTGTACCGCCAGACAAGCCTGAGAAATCGCCGAAAACAGCGATAAAGAATAATTATAGCAGCTATCCCACTAAATGAGTCTCTTATTTTAACCCTCTCGCACCGAGCGACGCGGTCTCGGGCGGTATGAAAACTTCTCCTCAACAAGGACGAAGGCCTGTCTGAGGCGTTTGCCGTTTTTTTAGGGGAGGAGGTTCTGAAATCGCTTCGGAACAAAGTGCGGTAGGGGTCCAATTATCCTCGTCAACTACATCCCTTTCCGTGCGCCTTAAGGGAAGGTTATAGCAGGGGATGGGGTGGTCGATGTGTAAAGGCCACCCGGGTTGGGTGAATCCAATTCATGTCGTTTCCCCAAAAAAGGCCCGGTTTTAAAGGGGCTAGAAGAAAAAAAGTCGCCTCGGGATTAAAGAGTTAAGTAAACAGTGAGAGCTACAATAAAACGGACATCAAATTTAAAATTTTCAACGTATCCTTAAGCCATTAATTAACATCGTGAAAGTGTTGAAATTGTGAAGATTCCCATTGACGAAGAGTTGCACCGGAAGTCGTTCATTATAGCGGCAGTTCTGCTTTACCCCAAATAAACAAAACAGAAAACTCGCTCTCAGTCTTAACTTAGAGCTAATCTTGTCATCACAAAATCACTAATGGAATTCTCAATTTCTCAACAGATTTGGAGTCTTGATAAAAGCACCCATCCTTCAATAAATTTCTCTATCCGGAAAGTAGTGAAAAACTCAAAAGATCGTTCACGCTCATAGAATTAGTATAAAACATGAATTAAAGGATAAAATCGCCCATAATTTTTTCCATTCTATTGATTAATCATCTAAAATCTATTCAAAATGTATGTAAAGTCTTAAAGTAATTGAAAATGAAATTTTAAAAATTTTACACTCGAAAAGAATCTAAAGAAAAAAATGTTTCTAAGAAATTCATAAAAGCAATTCTTTTTCGTCCCTTCTTACGAGGTGAAGGTGTTGCCACTTCACTGTTAGCAATTCAGTATTATCAATCTAAATAGTCATCCTTCGGAACTAATTATTATTCTCATCTGCCTCTCAGAATTGTTTCCGAACGATAGTTTTTATCCATAAAACCTGCATTATCTCTTTTTCTCTCAAGCACCCATTCCTAAGCAAAAAAGTGTTTGAAAAAGAAAAGTAGAAGAAGAAAAAATGTTCTTTGCCATTGGAATGTTGATTACGATAGAAGGAAGGACAAAAAGAATTATTTCTCTTTCGGAAAAAAGCATTATTATGTACCTTAATTATTTGGTCGCAACGAAATATCTTGAAGAGTTTGTCTTTAATTAGACATTCAGATTGCAAATGATTTTTATAATTTTTACTTCCCAGTGTACTCTGTTTTTTATTTAAAAATTCGTTCCACGCCCAGACAAAATTATAGAGATCTTTTTCCGATCTATTTAATAAAGTTTTATAAAAAAAATGCACATTATTAAGATAGTTTTAAAAATATTTCTTATTGAACTCTTAAAGCAGATATAATCATGGATATCTCAAACTAATTTTACTTCGGAAGACTAACGCGGTTGTTGATAAAACATTTTAAACGTTTTGAATTGATTTAAAAATAATTTTTTTGAAAATTCTGCATTCTATAAGCAAACACCATGCTGGAAAATAAGGGACATTTAAAGAAAACCTAGATATCTTCCAGAATATACGTGCTAATTTTACGAAAATGCATGTAAGTGATGCGCGTATTAGACACAACCATTCATGAAATTTGTAAATCATTATCAGCTTTCTGTGAAAATCCTTTTTCGACTTCAATAATTTCTGTTCGGTCCCCTAAATGTCCTCGTGATCGAGTCTTCATAGCAAAATGTGAGTCCAAATCTATTCATCACATGGCCAAATTTCAAGAGCAGTTCCTCCAGTTTTTATGAAGAAGTGTAAATCCGAAAGTGTCCGGATTCTTCTGATCATATGGTGTATTTACCCATTTTTGCTCTTATAGCGACAAACCCAGTTCACGTGGTTAAAATTAAACCTCAGTTTCAAATCAAACTTAAAAAATATATCACTATTAAGTTTTGAAATATTTTTATATATAACAACTCATGTGATTTAGACAACTGAGAAAAATTAATATGTTTAGAACTTCGGTCCCAAGTATATGCTGATTTTATAATATACATATGAAAAAATTCAAAGATAAATTAATACTTTTTAAAAATATTCTTCGCTTTTCATACTCAGATATTTCTAATGGATTGCTGTTTTATTTTGATTATTTGATTAAATAACCATAATAAAATCTTTCTGTATTTTCAATTATTTACTTGAAATTGGCCAGAAGAAAATCCAAATATTTTATTTTTTTTACCCAGATGATTGCAAAACGGTTATTCCTAGTTCTAATAAAATTGTTTTCGGAACATTTATAATTTTTTGAATGTCATTTTCTCAGATATGATTTTCTATCATTTTTAATTATATTCAGATAAACCTTTTTTGCTTTTGGAATATTTTTTTAAAAGAACTTATGACTTTAATAATTTAATAGCAGTAATGATTTTTAAAATTTTTTACAAAGGCAACTTTTTGGGAGTAAATGCATGACAATCGTTATATATAAATTATCTTAGCTTTATTCATAAATACTGTTAAATATATCCATTTTTGTAATTTATCTTATAGTCATGAAAGATCAATATAGTATATTACAATACTTGTAACTTTATTGAAATAATCCTTTTGCCTTTGCTTCGGAGAATAAACACGAATCATCTTTCAAATGAACTTGAAATTACCCAATAACGATTCCATCTCATCCAATTAAATTCCCTCCTGCTTCAAGCTGTTCTTTAGGATATAGGATTTCCACTCAACTACAGTCGGCATCACATCCTGTGTCCTGCCTCATAGAAAGCCTATAAACATCCGAACCAAGCTACTCGCGAATTCCCAACATCGCAAGTTCCTTTTCCTTCATTAAGTACAAACTTCCCGCCAACCCTAACTAACCATCTGTTGTCCACTCAGTTGCAG
>BGPR01009317.1:15787-30235 GCA_013235015.1 Araneus ventricosus | reverse complement strand
ATAAAATTATACATAAAATAAGAATAAAATATAAAATAAAATAATACTTAAAATAAGAATAAAATATAAAATAAAATAATGCATATTTTAAGAATAAAATATAAAATAAAATAAAATAAAATAAAAAAAATATAAAATAATATAATACATAAAATAGAAAAAAAATTGATGAAATATTTCGCATTTAGGTAGTACTCTTCTAGCAAGATATAAATTATCCTGATTCTAACATGTTTCATTACGACGATAGAGATTAGCCTAAAACGAGCTGTACAGTTTTATATGACTCTTTACCTCAAAATACATTATTTTTATTTTCATTTTATTATAAAAATATGCTAAAAATTGATTGAATAATTGTTGAAAAATTTAAATTTAATAACGTTAAAGTTCTTTAACACTGGTTTCTACATTTACAAATTCAGAATAAAAGATTACACTCAGTTATTAAGCAGTCATAGAAAGTCAGGATTAATAACCATTAACCTTTATTGGTATTGTATAACGTTTTATATAAATAATAGCATTTCTTATTGGCAATCAATTAAATTCTCGAAATTTAAAGCCAGAGTTTCGTCAAAAAATCATTTATGTTGTTTTTCAACAAAAAAAACATTTTCAGATATCTTACACTTGAAGCTCTTAATCAAGAACAGGAATCCTGATTTTTACAAATTCAAGACAAATGTTTCAACGCCGAAACTTATCTGGACGTTTAATTTCTCATTACATTTTTCTTCTTTCTTGATAGTTCCGTCTTCATTTATTCTAAGTAGCTTTTTCCTTGATTTTTCTGTACAAACAAGTGAAACAGTCATTAATTTATTCCAGATAAAGTCTTAAAATAATCATCAATTATAACAATTTTTAACACAATGTCTCAAAGTCTCCAGCTACTGAAAAATTTTCTCACTATCTGTTCTTAAAAATAAACAGATCGGAACAGATAACGTAGAGTAAACACTTCGGCAAAAACTTTCAATGTTTATCTTCATTATCTGCATGTGAAAAAACTGATGCCATCGTAACGAAGACAAATTACTGAATAAAAGGAATTCGAATCATGACAAATGAACATTTCTTTGTCGAGGAAAGATAGCACCTTTGCTTATGCATTATCGGCAGACGACTTTTCGTAAAGATCCTCATTATTATTCGATGGAGATATGAAAGTATTTTTTTTTGTTAGTATTGGAACCAGTAGGGTAAATATTAATTACTGAATCAGAGAGATTTAATAGTATGATTAGTAAAACAAAAATGGCGGTACTCTATCACTAAATTTTATTCGTATTTAATAAATTAGTTGTGTTTGTGAGATAACCAGCTTTTATTCTTGTAAATCACGTCATTCAATTAATACAATTTTTACTTTAGTTTTACATACCTAATTTAATATACCGACATATACCTATGCCTTTATATTAACTTGTGATTTTTTAATTTCAGTGCTTAAATTCTGCAAAAATTGATTTTTCCAACTACCTTGATTTTTGCTTCTAAAATTTACGTATGCACGAAAGTTTATATAAAGACACACATCTCCACGTTTCAGATGAACTTATATGTATAGTTAAGGTAAAGATATCATGAGTTCTCTATAACTCGTATTGGCGTGATATACATTTGATGTTCCACCCTATTTTTTTGTTGTTGTTTCTTATTCCACTTGTTCTGGTCCTCAGCTAGACCAAGTCCAAGAGTCCGCTCGCCTACAGAAGAAACAGGTGAACAATTCATGGTAAAGGAGGAGAGTGCAGCTTCTGTTGGCACTAGACCTTGAACGCACAAGGGAAGAAGTCTGACTTTGTCCATTGCCTTTATGGGCATAATGGAATGGCCTTCACGCCTAGGGTGACCCTGCCAGGAGAAAAAACTCCAGTCGTACATCGCCCATTCTACCAGGACCACCACCCCCGCCACGATGAGGCACCAAAATAGGACTTGGTGGGTATTTTTTTATATCGACTGTGTATCTCACAGGAAAGAAAATTACATGATATCAAAACCCAGCATGATACAACGTACGCTTAGTTGTTAGATGATATGCGATGTTGTGTTTACTACGTGTCATGCATTATATCAATTTATCTATGAAATGCAGGATCATGCATGAGGAAAAGATTCATGATCTCGCAACACAATGTAAGACAAAGTACAGTTAGATGAATTTAGATCAAACAGAGATGGCTAAAAGAAAAGAAGGTAATAAAATTCATCCCAGAGTGAATCGAAAGTAACTAAAAGCAGAAAACCAAAACAAGGAATCCATTCTAGTTCACTTTATCAAGGGCTAAGAACTATTCGAAATGGATTCAAAAGCATATTTGGGAAATTTTCTGTAAGAAGCAAGCATTACGCCAAGCAGAGATTCTCATAGCCCGAATTCCTCAAAAAAACAAAGACCAAGGAAGACAGTCTACAATATCAAATGATCAAACGAAAAAGGAAATTACAAAACACATATATCAAAAAACGCTAATAAGCCAATCCAAAATATTAGCCATCAAGCTTCATTAATAAGCTTTCATAAAAAAATCAAAGAACTTACTTTATGATGCAGAATGCCAGAGAAAAACAATTTCTTTGTGTAATCACTACACCCACGCCAAACTAGAGAAAGTTAGTCTCCCTGGCGCCGTTTATATTCTCAGAAGAGGGAGAGAAAAAAGCAGAAAAAAACAGAAGCAGAGTCAGGAATTTCTTTTTTCTTGTACAGTTAGATGATATGTTCGGATAAGTTTGCCATATTAATCTGTAAATATAATTTATATTCAATTGGCAATACTTTCTGATGTCGGATGACATGTTCGGTTAATCAGCGAACCTAATTCTATAATCACATAACAAATTTTACCGATGTCAGATGACATGTTCGAATACTTTTACCAAGTGAATGAGGCGTCACGTGCAATGCCTTCTTTCTGATATTGTCTCGTGGAGAGGTAGTGCGCGTCTGACCCCGCGAATTTTATTTCGTTGCTGAGAATATTTGAAATAAAGTTTATATTCGGGGACACGTCTATCTCTACCCCGATTTCTCCGAAATGATTGATTCCATTTTCAGTCTTTCAGTCATGGTGGTGTCTGCTAGACGCCACGCGTCTCACGATTGAACTTTCACTGGCGTGACCTGTCTAAGTTTAAAATTTTTTAATGTTTAGTCAAATAGCAAAAATAAACCTTACTTTATTTTAAGTTTTATTTCACGTTTATTTCTTTTGAACTTATTTTTTATCACAAATAAGATGTTAGACAGATTCTTTTCAACCGCATAAAATAAAGTTCTTTTCAGTCAGTATTTATCTTTAAATCGATACATCACTAAAAGGATTCTAGATATTCGTTACATCGATAATGAGATTCAAAAAATTCATTTCAAAGATCTAATTAGATTGGCTTATAATACCAAAGCTTCCTTGAATTCGAGGCTTAAAAATGAATGTTTGAAGAATTTTCTTCGCAACAAGCTGCAATTGAAGAAGATTTCGTAATATGGTGTTTTCTGAATAGAGCTTATTATGGAAATCTTTTCTCGTACCACAGATGTTATTGCTTATTATCAATAACCCAAACTCAATTTAATTTTGAAATCATGACTAATCTTTTGCATTTGAAAGGAATAAAATTCGTTGCATTTGAAATTTTATGAATGAAGTTTATCTCATTAAAATATACGATCGTGGAGCACACAATCTTCATCTATGAAAACCAAATTTATTTCTTTGGTCTTAAACAAAGCATATTACATGTCAGCTTTTGCGAAATTGATGGTAAAAAATGAATAATTTGATTTTAAAAGAGGTTGCGTAGTTTCTAAATGTATTAGCTACCACGATTACTTATTAATAAATTATTTATAGCTTATTAGATACTGTAAACAATAACTAAAGAAAAGTGGAAACAAAGAATTTTCACTTCACTAATGTGGCAGCTTCTGTAAGTAATTATTCATTTGTCATCAGCCTGCTTTTGAATGAAATAAAAAAATGAAGAGATTTTTCCAAAGAAATATCAGTTGAATCATATAAAATGTTCTTCAAAAATACACTTTCAAAAATTTTAATATTTTTTAAAATCCCATTAATGTTTTGAAGATCAGTTAAGTCCTTTTGAGCTTAGAGGGAGAAAATACCCTACCAAAAATTTAAGCAAATGCGTTTTTTGGAAGACTTGAGGAAGATGGCACTATGCCACAATATTTTGATATGTTCTTCTTGCAATTCGGTCAGTTTATATTATGGTGAAAAGTGTTATGTTGTTTTTGTGTAAGGTTTCACAGAACCCGTGTTCTCTTCGTGTTTTAGAAAGAATAAAACAATTTTCATGGAAATTTTAGAAGTGAAAATTTCCTTGAGATTAAGGAACCAACATCATGCAATTGAGAAATCAGCAATACTGAAGCGAATTCTTCTCTTTTAAATGATACTAAGGCAAATAAGCCTAGAATTTAAGGTGCTACAAATAGGGGTTCTCACAGGCAGTGAAACACTAGACCTGTTGGAAAAAAGAGCTGTCGATTGCCGTCGATTTTGGAAGCCTTTTCTTGTGATGTGTGGTAGCAAGTTATTCTAACAGTTATAATTGATCAAATTTAACAAAAATTAAATTAAATATTAATAGAAATTAAATTAAAATTATTTGAATAGTTCGAATTTCTCTACATAAATGGAGCTAGGGGCTAGCTTCTAGATGTTGCTTTCTTTGTCTGGAGCGTCTGTTTCTTGATTCTGGTTTTGAAAAGAGGGTTGAATATTTACATATTCTCTTTGTCTCTTTATTGTTTTTGTTTTTAAGGAATTTGTTATTTTTTCTTTTTTCCTATATTCAGTTGTTGGACAGATTTAGGCCACGTAAGGGAATAAATTTTAACTATGGTCATTCCTTTATACAGAAAATTTGTCCAGTTTAGAACTACAATAGCGTGTGGTCTCCGAAGAAGTATCGCCATTCTGGTTCTTTTCCATTTTGATTATATTTCTTACTTTCTAATTTTTCTTTCATGCGTTTTAATTACTTGAGAATTTCTGTTGTTGAATACTATAGTTTTTGTTGATTAATTTTAGGAAAATTTTGATGATGTAATCACTTAATGCTGCTGCGTTGAGCACGCATAAAGGTGTATTGTAATCATTATTATGATTGTTTACTTTTTCTATTTCTATATTTTTTTCTTTTTAACTTAATTTTTGATTTTCTATTCAAATTATTCTAAATGATCCTGAGCACAGATGGATGACTGATGTTCAAATTCAATTGCTAAAATAATTCTTTCACGGGTTTCGTATCAATCATAAGACATCTCTATAATGATTAAAAACTAATGTTTGTGCATCTGCATGTGTGTATTGGAGTTCTTGAGGACAGATGGTTAGACTAAGAGCTACCAAATTCGGCACAAATATATTTTGAAGGGCAGGAAAGTGCACATTACAAGGACTTTTTCTAAATTTTAATTGGAGTTCTAATTAATCAGAAATTAAGCAATATTTTTGGGGGTTTTGGTGATAACTTTCCAAAATATCATTGCACAAAAATAATTCTTACGTCATCTTAAAATTCCAAAAATTCAAATACAAAAATATTGTGAAAGAAAAATTACGCTACCTTTCTCATATTCACAGTAAAAAATTTATTGCAAATGCTCATTTTCTATTTAATTATCAATGTATTCACTTCAAATTATAATACATTGCTTCTCCAGCACATTTTCAAGTACTCCGTAGGTCTCGTTTTATTTCAAGAAAAACTCTGCAAGTTATAATAAAAATACAATCGGAAAAGTTGGGGAATTTTTTAAAGAAACCTTTATATCCTCCAGAATGTTCATGCTATTTTTACGAAAATACTGATGAATATTGCGGACATCACAGAATAGAGTCAATGAAATTTGCAGACCATTATCAGCTTTCTGTAAAATGGAATGAGGTAAAATGCCTTTTTGACTTCATCAATTTCTGGACGGTCACATAAATGCCCTTCTGGTCGAATCTTCAATGTAAATTGCGAGTTATGGTGAAAGTTCGAAGAAAATTAATCTAGCACATCCAAATTTATTTAGAACATACTCTTTTCAGGAGTTCATAATACTATTATTTAATTATAATCGTAATTTATTATAATTTAATTATAAATTCATTATTTAATTATAATTGTAATTTATTATAATTTAATCATAAATGCATTATTTAGTTATAAATGTATTTTTCAGTGCAGTGAAAATTTAGTCACTTTCTCCCCTTGAGTTTCTCATATACTTAAACAACATGGCGCGTTTTTTGATAAGTTTTATTCCATAGTGAAAATTTAATCACGTTTTCTCCTTGAGTTTCTCATAGACTTAAACAACATGGCGCGTTTTTTTATAAGTTTTATTCCATAATGGAAAAAATATATTTTACATTTTGTATATGTTCTCATGAACCAAATAACTCTAAACAGTCGATATATATCTAGAATTTTAGTTCTAAGACCATATACCAAATTTCATTAATCTTTCTCTGCTTTTTTCAGATATCGCGTTCATGTACACATAGACAGACAGGTGTCCTATGATTAAGAGAGTAAATATTATAATTTAGCCATCTACCTTCCTGATTCTTTTTAATTTAGTGATTACTCTCACCTTCACAAGGAAAGATACCAACACATTATTAGCACTTCTAGAGATTTTATTCAAAATTTGATACACTTCCCCAATTTGGATCCACACTTCCACATTCCAAACTTTAGTTCGTCTGATTTGTTTTCCTTTTTAGTTATCGTGTTCACACACAGAAATAATTCCAAAGATGGATGTATTGAACTTAGGAAGGTCTAGAACTTCAAAATTCATGAAACTCTCGAGGTTAAATTCGTAGACGATTAATTTTTATCTGTATATTGCATATACGACAAAGTAGAAAATAGAGAAAGATAACACTCCGCATCAACCTTCACCACCCAAAAGAATGAATAGAAATCAAAATAAGTAAAGATATTTATTTAAATATTTACATATTTGTCAAAAAATACGTATAATAGAGAGCATATTGGCTTTAATTTATAACTAAATACTTGACATTTAGATCCGACTTTTCCATCCAGCTGGAAAAATTGTATCAAAACAGACACAACTTTGGACCCGAATGGGCTTCTAATATTCAAAAACTAAACGAAGTTTGTAAGTAAAACTTCCCCTCTAAGAAAATTTTCATCATCAGCAATCCGAATTTTTCCAGCGAGTTTATAAATAAACAAAACCAACTTTTCGATAAGTCAATAAAAAAATACAAAACCCATAACCCCAGGTAATGATACCTAGCAGAGTTAATGCAGAATTCATATCATATCTTTCATAATTTCGCAAATGCGGCTTAAAAATACTCTTCCTCTTTTTGACTCAAATGATTCAACTCCCCAAATGAACCCTCATCTTCAAGGTTAAGAGCTTCAACAAGAAAGAAAAAATGGAAAGAAAGAAAAAAATTGAGCTACTGTATTAAAGCTCTTTCTGATAATGAGCTTCATAACTTGATGCCTTCTAGTCAGCCAAAACTCTTTAAGAATTTATTCCGTTCTTGCTTATGTGCCTATCGTTAGCCTGGAATCTCATTCCGTGTTCTTCACTCTGTGTTTGAAGCCCCTCGCTAATTTGCATATTTAACGAGCTCTGGGAATTCTCGAAAAAATCCCCACTAAAGAACAGGACGCTAACGAATGAATGGTGGGAGAAATAGGAAGGAATATAATAAAGAAGTAGTCGTTTTTCTGGTTCGATTTGAATTCCTAACTGATCAAGGAACTTCTCGATCAAATATTTGAGTGATTAGGAATCTTTTTGCTTTCAAAGTTACTGGAACGTTTGAGTTTATAGGTTGTTGTACGAATGCAAGCTTCACCGTAGAGTGAATTCGAGTTAGAACCGTTTTACTGCATTATATTCCATACTGTTTCGCCAGGGATTCATTCTTATAAATGTTTGAGTTTCAAAACTTTAAATACAGCTCGTTACGGAACATAACGTTCTTAAATGCAAGTGCAGTAGATTATCTTATGACTAAAGAAATATTTCTAAAGGTGAACTCTATTTTAGTTCCATTTTATAATTCTTTTAGAGACTCCAACTGGGATAAGGAATTATCGGATTTCTAAATTACTAATCTAAAACCGGATCCTTTATTGCTTCTCGATAAACATTTTAGATATTAGGGAGCTTTTTGTCTTCAAAGTTACTGGAACGTTTGTGTTTATGGGTTGTTTTACTAATAGTAGCTTTACTACAGAGTGCATTTGGGTTAAAATTGCATTATATTCCATGCTCTGTCACTAGGGGATTAATTATTATAAATGTTTGAGTTTCGAAACTTTAAATACTGCTTGTCAAGGAACATAACGTTATTAAATGCAAGTGCAGTAAATTATCTTATGACTAAAGTAATATTACTAAATGTGAAGTCTTTATTTTAGTTCCATTCTAAAATTCTTTTAGCAAGTCGACTGGGATATGGAATATTATCGGATTAGTAAATAAGTAATCCAAAACTGTATCTTTTATTGTTTCTGGATCAAACATTTGAGTGATTAGGAAGGTTTTTGTCTTCAAAGTTGTTGAGGGGTTTGAGTTTATGTGTTATTCGTATATTAGTTTATATTAGTTGTTCGTATGGTAATTTTACTTTAAATTTATTTCCCATTAGAACTGATTTACCGCATTATATTTCACAATGTTTCATTAGGGGTTTCCTTTCTATAAACGTTTGAACTTCAAAACTTTAAATATTAATTTTTATGGGATATAATGTCGTAAAATTCAGGTACACTAGATGATCTTATGGTTAACCCGGAGGACGCGCTCTACGAAAAGTAACGCGAAGGCGATACCCCAAATAGTTTTTCTGCCATTTAAACAAAACTAACAACATATTTATACTATATTTGTTCCAAATTATTCATGCAAACAGTTCTAGTTAAACAAGATCAAATTTTTAGACGAAAAATTTAGTAAATATTAGATTATATTATTCATCGCATTGAAAACACATAAGAAAAGTATATTTCTTACATACATGTTTTTAACATTTTTTACAGTAAAGAATCACCAATATTATAATCTTTATACAATTTGGATAGACAAATACTGCTTCTAATTTTCTTATGTACACAGAAAACCCTTTTTTTAGAAATCCAATGAGAATTCTGTGTGGATTTATCTTTAGATCAAATAAATTTAGGGCAAAATGTACTATTATTTTTCAGAATAGTTTCTACAATTTTAGGCTTTTCCTTCAATAGTGTTCGTGAAAGAAGATAAGACTTTGACTGTCTAACGTTATATTTCGTACAATATAATATAACACTTGATATTTTCACTTACACTATTATCCAGTTTAAAAGCCCTGTAGCCGTAAAAATCTCCATTTTAGAAATATAGAATTTTCTTGAACTCACTTGTTTCCTCACTAAAACTCAAATTGAGAGAAAAATTATTTTCCTGTCCCAAATACGATCGCTCAAGTGCACAAAGAAAGCTTACGCGGGGACGCGCAATGGAGTGTTTCACATCACTTATGGTGAATTCCAATAAAAAAAATGAAAGAATTTTTCTTGAAACTTCCACAAATTTAGAGCGTAGTATATTTTTATTTTTCAGAATAGTTTCTACAATTTTAAGCTTTTCCTTCAATAGCTTTTGTGAAAGCGGATATGACTTCGACTGACTAACGTTATATTTCGTACATAATAATATAACTTTCACATCAATTTCTTGACATTTTCACTTACACTATTATCCAGTTTAAAAGCCTTGCAACCGTAACAATCTACATTTCAGAAATATGGAATTATCTTCCATCCAGTTGTTTCCTCACTGAAACTCAAATTGCGAGAAAAGTTATTTTCTTGTCCTTAATACGATGTCTCAAGTGAACAAAGAAAGCTTACGCGAGGATGCGCAACGGAATGTTTCACATCACTTATGGTGAATTCCAATTTAAAAAAAAATGAAGGAATTTTTATTGAAACAGTCTGTTGAATATTACCTTAAAGTCAGATAGCATGGATTTGACATTTTTCAACTAAAGGGAAGTCTATATTTTTCACATTTACATGGTGTGGGGTGTCGGACACGCCCTTTCGCGTCTTAGCCGGTTAAAGTAATATTGTACAGATTGAAGTCTTTATTTCACAAGGTGTCCATAAATTATTTTCGGAGTTATCTTACCTCAGAACTGTTGATTAAAGAACATGGCGATGAATATTATTGCATAGTTATAAAGTAAATCTTAAAAATAGTTTTTTTTAATATCTCAAAGAAAGTTAAGTAATTTCCACATGGCAGCCTTTCGCTGCCTGCAACCCATCGACACTTGGCTGGAAATTTAGCTCAGTCTCAATGTGTAACGTGCTAGGAAAGGCTATTACAACTTTTGTAGTAAAGAATGTTTGATAGATTCCACTTCTTAAAAGTTTTTCTGTTCTTATTTCGCCAAAGATATTTAGATTCCTAACTGTTCTTGTATAAAGACTGCATACATTTTACTAACCTTACCCGAGTTTAAACTCTATTTTCACCCAAGTGCCGATAGCTTAGATGCGACTAAAGGCTTCCATGGGAAAATTCCTTAATTTTTTTGTGTTATTAAAAAAAATTATTTCTACTTTATGAATTTATAATAATATTTATGATCATGTTATTTAATCAAAAGTTATGAGGTAAGGAATACTCGAAAATAATTCGTGGAGACCCTGTAGTTTCATCCTAAGTTTACACACTCTCAGTTAATTTGCTGATTCCAACTCTTGTATAGAATTATCGGATTTGTAAATTAGAAATATAGAATCGGATCATTTATTGCCAGTTATTGCTGAATGAACATTTAATATTTCAACATATTAAATGTTTCTCTTCATCTTAAGTTTAGAGAAATAACAATTCTTTCACAAAATGAAATTTGCAATCAATATCGCGCTGTCATACTGATTATGTTTTAATCAACAAAAGATTTAGATATTTTTTAGGTTTATTGGAAAACATCCAGACATTAACAATCACACACCAAGGAAAGATATTGTACTTCATCTTGTTGCTTTAAGGGCGTCAATTTATATGAAGTCACATTCTTTTCTGCGAACGTAACTGCTGAAGCCATTTGATATCTATCTGGCCATTGGCTTACACTAAGTTGGGACGTCATGTTTTTTTCTTTCCTCAATTAATTTTAAAATTTTATTGACGCACTTTATTTGATGTTTTTTTATTATATCAGCATAAATCGAATTCATTATGTTTTGTCTTGTATATATTTATTAGATACATACAACAGAAAGAATATAAAATATTAATAAATAAATAACAATTTTTAACTTAACACCAGCCCATAATTGGCCTCAAACCCCTCTGGGCAGGCTAAGTCTGAGTGGGCTCGGCCTACGCCGTCTTTGAATTAATAATAATTTATAACAATAATACGAATTAATAATAATATATATTATATTAATGATATATAAATCATATTGTTATGGGGATTTTAAAACCCTGGCGGCCAGATTTGGTATCAATGCTAGTTTGGGAATTGCGACGTCTCGAGGATCTGCAAAATTTGGTTCTCTGGATACAGGGAATTTCCAGAAAGATCAGTCCCTTACCTCACTAGATTATGAAAGGTGAAAAACTGGTCTGATAATGGTTAAAGAGTTGGCTGAGCTATACAACGCGATGAATCGGTTGTGATTGAGTTTTGAGTTATTTAAGCATACTTCTTCGCACATTTGAAGATGTGACATTTTACTGTAAAAATTGCCTGTAAATAAATTATTTTAATCCAAGGAACCTGCATCAACATTTGCGCTTCCTTTTTCATGAGGTAAAGACAGTACTCATTGTAACAATATATGTAGTTAATTATATTATTATAAATTTATTAATATTATAATTAGTTAAATAAATTATTGGATTTATGATATATTAAATAAAAGTTTATCTTTAAATATATTAAGCATACAATGATATACTGAATTATATATATTGTGTTTAATTTGACTGATTTTGTTACTTCAGTGTATAAGTTTCCTATAGATTCTAAAGTACAAAAAGTATTTAGATTTTGCGATATATATATATAAACCTCATAACTTTCTTATTGAAAAAGCTTATTTCTATTTTCAACTTTTCATATGAATTCACACATGTCAATCATTTATCAGTTTTAAATTTAAAAGCATATAACAATACAATTTCAAGCAAATATCTTTGAAATTTCCTGCGTGTAAAATATATATGAATAAAGTCAGACATCTGCTACGTCTTTGTTTTAAATTATTCTTAACTATATGCCTAAAATTTTTGCTGCAACTTTTGAGCTAAGCCAGAATGTTTCAAAAAAAATCTATGAAGGTCATGCTATTCGAACTGTAATAACATGAACCTTCAAAATAAGAATTATGGCAACAATTTTTTTGCTTGTTTTATTTCAATTTGATTTTCTTTTAGAAATAGTGCAAAGTTTACACAGACAAAGCAAATGCTTTTGAAAACTTTTATTCATTATTTCACGAGCAAGAAATTATTATTTAAAAAGATGTGACTAAACAAGAATTCACTGCATTCTGACTTTAAATTTGTTTTTCAAACTCTCTTTGAAACGATTCTTCATAACAAAAGAATATCCATTAAAATAATTCATAACGTTTGATTTCAATATGTGCTGCATTTTATTTCATATTTTTATTGTTTAGTTGCCCTCACAGACATTTAAAACATTTTAAAATATATCCCTTCATCATTTCTAGATACGTTATTAACTTCTTTTTCAAAATTTCTAAAAATAATCTTTACTTAAAAGAGTCATTTGGAAGTGATATTTGAAAAGTTAATAATCACAACTGGCTAATGATGACTAATAGTTCTAAAGAACATAAAAGACGATGCCATCGGGAAAAGGAAATATTTACTCGCTGAATGAGATACTATTCAATTGAAAACAACATCAATAGAAGAAAGAAATAAACGAGAAAAGAAACTACAACAAAACATTCAACAAATAGAACGTCCTATGAGAAAGTCATTAAAACTCTCCTTTAGTTTATTCTTTTACAAACTGCCGCCATTTTCCTTTCAGTCCAACTGTATAAACCGGAAGTTCCACGTCGGTGGAAAAGCGCCTTCTTTTAATAAAACGGCTGACGGCAGCTGAAGAAAAGAGGAAAAAGTAAAGAAATCACCATTTGGCAGCAATTAAAAGTCGTCTGCTCGAAAAGCTTGCATTCGGTTCGTAGGAGGTCGTTATTTCCGTTATACGGAGACATTGCCTCGTTGTCTTTTATAGGCATCTAGTCAATATTTATCTTTCAGACCCCCAGGCTTTTGACGGCGAAGAAAGGCTTTTCTGGAAAAGGCTTGTTTTAATTACCTTTTGGCGGCCTCTTTTATGACTCTAGTTTTGAAATTTATTCGATTTTAGAGTAATGCTCGTTATTGAGGACGCTGTTGACGCCGTGTTCGCCCAAGGGTGTCGCTGCAATCGGCAATAAAATTTTCCGATACTGCTCCCGTCTTTGTCTTTATCGAAATCTCGGACGATGCAAGCGTTTTTGTTGCCCTGCATTCGATTTCGCCCGCCGGCGAAAACGTTCGAACGTATTAGACGAACACTCGAACAAAAGGTTACAGAAGCCTACTTTAAGGTTTTCTCTCGGAAAACTCCTTTTCTTTCCGGGAAATCCCCGACGTGGAGAGAAAATCGATATTTTCCCCGATTTTACCTATTCAGGAAGAAAAGTCACGTTAGCATTTTTCTGGAAGGGTTGAAGTAAATAATATAAGCTTATAGAAGCAGACAAAAAGATGTTATTTTTGCAGACCTATGGAGAAAATATGGCTATCGCAAAAGAATGGAGCGTTATTTTTATAAAAGTATTTTTTCCCAATACCTTTGTACTTTTAGCCTGGTGATTGTTTCGATTTCTTAAGTTGAAAAGTTTTTGATGTCTATTTTAAGAGGGTAAATAATAAAATCATTAGTTTTTCTGCAGAAATATTAAGTTAGACTTTTTCATTTCAGACATATACTTAAGAAAAATTCAATTTTACCATTAATAGTTATTATTACATATAACTACCGTGCATTACCTCTATTGCACAATAGATTTCAAAGTTGAAGCAATTAGAACCCATCTTCCGACACCAATTATAATCGCGTATCATTTCAATGTATGCTGAAATTTTAAATAATTATTATGGAACTGCCTTTGTTCTATTATGGACTACCTGATATGCTGGCGTGTCTTGGGAAAAAATACTTTTCTGCCTAAGATGCAACCCATTGTTTCTGGGGTAATTGGGAACACATCGGGGTAAATTAAGAGCAAACCTGTAAGTGAGGTTGGATACTTAATGAATTATTTTGTAAAAGAGTCATTGTTTAATGAACCCTACAGAACGTGATAACATCCTTACAAAAAGTGTAGACC
>BGPR01009317.1:0-12787 GCA_013235015.1 Araneus ventricosus | reverse complement strand
TGTCTATGTCTATGTCTGTCTATGTCTATTTATGTCTATGTCTATGTCTGTCTATGTCTATTTATGTCTATGTCTATGTCTGTCTATGTCTATCTATTTCTATCTATATCTATCTCCACCAAAGAATATCTATCTAGAATCGGATCGCCACTAAAGGTGAATCTTCGAAATTAGCAATATTTTTTCGGAAATTGTGACAGCAAAAAGTTAACTGCAAAAGTATAAAGGGTCATCGATTTGTATAAAATGCCCCTCTGTATAATGCAAGGCTATGATTTGTCAAAACTACGTCCCTAAACATTTCCAAAAGTGTTAAATGTTAAGACGGATGCAAATTAATTAATAAAACTAAAATATAAGTAAGAAATTTTACAACAGCATGTCATTATGAAGAACCAATCATTGATATCCTTTAATTATTGTATGTTGCCACTCTATCATTGTCAGCAATTCTAATTAAATTACTGATGTATGAAAAGTGTCTTTTCATACTTAGCAGGTTTACATTAGCTTTACATTTTTGAGAATATTCTCTTTGCAATATCTCTCATAGTTTTCGAGATTAAATCAGGAACTTATAATTTTGTTGCAACTGGAACTTTCATCAGCTGAGAGATTGACCTCTGATACTTCACACTATGTAGATATTACTTTCATATCTCTTACTTACTCCACGCAATTTTAATTTCATTGCATAAAAATAAAAATACAGTCGGACCTCTATTTAACGAACCTCTATTTTACGAATTTCTCTATTTTGCGAACTTTTCCTTGGAACCAAGAACATTTTGCTAATTTCATCGTAAAATAACCTCGAAATAGCGAAGTGCATTCTCTATTTGACGAACTTTTTCTTGTGATCCAATATTTTTTTCCCTATTTCTCCAAATATTTCTGAACATTTCAAACTTATTCTTTCTTTTGACACATTTTATGGTGATCAATGACCTTGAAGCTGGAAAATGTCAAAGCGAAAGTGCTTGAGCATCAAAGAAAAAAATTTAATTCATCATGAGGTGGATAAAGGCGTGGAGGAAAAGGATATTGCTTTAACATTTGGTATTCCTCCAAACAGCTTATCAACCATAATAAAAAAATCGTGATAAGATACAAAATTATAATTCATCGAATTCTTGTTCAAAACGTTTAAAAGCATTGTCTATGAAGATGTGCATGAGGCAGTTTTGAAGTGGACAGTGTGAAAAATAAAAACAATACAGCAATGAATTGCGATGAAGACGAAAATGATGAAGATGTAAATGATCATGATGCAGAAATCAACAAACCTTCGTATGATGAAATGTTAAAATTCATTAATTTTAATAAAAAATTATTTTTTAATTGAAAATACAGTGTATTCCCGGACAATGTTTTGTTTTATTCTTGTTTTCCTTGCAGATTTCTTTTTGATAGGCAAAATATATAAAACAAATAGATATTAATTTACAAAATAAAGGTGTGATTAATTACTTTTTTAATAATATTTAGTATTTATAAATTTAAAATCTGTTTTGTGTAGTTTAAAGTATTTTAAAAGGTGAATCTCTATTTAACGAATTTTCCATATAACGAACTTTTTTCGGGATTTAGCTACTTCGTTAAATAGAGGTCCGACTGTATGCTCACAGAATGCATTCAGACTCCGACTTAGCCGAAGCCATGGGGATGACAAGAGAGATCCTTGCGAAGCAGCCTACTCAATATTAAGCACATATCAAACGGGCAGCTACCTTGCTCTATTCTCGTGAGCACGAGCACAATTCCACTAAGAAAAAAGTTTGTAGCACGTGACACATCGAGACAACGGGTCAGACAGAATTTCGGTCATCCTTGCGACATTCTTGGCGAACTACGCCACCGTCAAAGCCACACCCGATTAGTTTGAATTTCCGCTGCTCACGCTTTTCCGTTCCCATCGTGTGCATTTTCAAGCCGGTTAAATACAGTCCACGATTTCCCTCATCTTCTCTGTCTGGTCACGTGCTACAAACTTTTTGCTGAGTGGCATTGTGCTCGTGCTCACGATAAAAGAGTACGATAGCTTTCCGTGTGATATGAAAGTCTAGTATTTTAGTGATGAAACCTTATGCCAACTTTCATCCAAATAGCGTTACCTTATATTCATACACCCGACGAGCATACAGGCAGATTTTTCTTTGGGGGATGTAGTCCAAAATTGGATACGGATATACAATTTAGGGGCCGTTCAAATATTACGTAAGCATGTTTTTGGTATTTTTTGACACCCCCTCCCCCCTTGTCAGCAAAAATAAGCAAATCACAACCCCCCTCTCATAATTACGTAAGCAAACTGCAACCCCCCCCCGTTCTTTTTTTTTTTACAAAAAGTATAACAGTAATAATCTAATTTTAAAAATTTTAGGACTTAATTCAAATAAAAAAAACTCTAACTCGGCTTAAAATGGAAAAAAAAAATATAAGTTTAATTTCCTTGCAATTTCAAGTTTAAGCTTACAAGAATCAAGTTCAATTTTCTTTTGCCAAATGTAACTTTTTTTCAAATTTAGTTTTTTAAAATTATATTATTTGTGCAGGTTACAAGAGATTTTCGGAAATAAAGTTATTTTAATGTCTTACGTAAGCATCACTCATACTCCCCCTCCCCCCCTTTGTCAGCAAAAATAAGCAAATCGCAAACCTCCTCTCCCCCCCTTGGGTGCTTACGTAATATTTGAACGGCCCCTTAGGTTCAAAATTCATATACAAGGTTATTCTTCTTGTTCGTTCCAATTTTGAATCATCGCGCTCAAATACATACTGAGGGACAAAACAAGAGCCATACAGACATAATTCCAAAATGAATTTTTTCGGTCTCAGGTAGATTAAAACGTGGGAATTCACCAAAATTTCGGATGAAATTTTTGATGATTATACTTTTTCTCCTCCTTACTCTTTGTGTTCTAAAAAGTAATAATTCTTATCTTTTCAATTTATCTCTTTACAAATAAGAATATTCTCCAAGATAAATTTAATATATACGCATTTTTTACCATCATTTTTGAAACTATGTAACAGTGATTGTTTTTCATGAAACTATGGTTCGTTCTCATCATATTTAGAGTCGCAATTATGTAAATTACAGAATAAATGTTTCTTTAGGAGAAAACAGTCTCAAATTGATGCTTGCTAGGTATCATGATTCTAAAAAATGATATCTTGGAAGCAAATATTTAAATGTATAACAGAACACGCTTATACTTGTTTCTGAAGAATATTTTCGCATTTTTTCGCATATAAAATCTAAAATATTTTTGTATAATTAGAGGATATTATGGTTCTAATCATTTAAGGATATAAAAAATTGATTCGTCCTCACTAAGGAGCGTTCAAACATTTACAGAAAGAAAAACCCGAACTTCAATAATAAGCTGCAATTTAAAAAAAAATGAATTACAGTAATTATTGAAAAGGCGCAATAAGAAATATTGCATGCATTTCCCAAGAAATATATATTTATTTAGTCAATTCGAGATTTTAAAAAAAATTCCCACTAATATGACTGATTCGTTCCAAGTAGAAAGTAGTAAAATTGTTCCATATTTATTTTATACATTTACTATTTATTTCATTTTTGTGTTTGATCATTCAGCATTTTAAATGTTTGATCAGTTCTTTTTCGACAATTTAAATTGTTCACATTTTTATTACATTTATATTTCAGGCATCATTTCCTTATTATATTGATATAATTTATAATTAAATGATATTAGTCATCAGCAATACATATTATTTTAATATGTCAATCTTAAGGAAAACTTGTTTTAATTACACTTGAGGCCGCGGTGGCCTAGTGGTAAGGTCTCGGCTTTGGGGCCGGAGGGTTTCAGGTTCGAGTCCCGATTCCACTGAAGATCCGCCGTGCATGGGGCCTGTTGCACGTTAAATCATACGTAGTGGTCAAACGTCCTCCCGTTGGTGTGGCGTAAAAATACCCACACTGGCCCGGCCTACCCAAAAAGGGTGTAAGGCCGGTAGAGGACCAGTGGGGAGACCTCCACCAGCATGTGGAGGACGGGATATATTGGGTACAATAAAAAAAAATGATACAGGCATTGCCCGAACAGGGGCAGTAATTTTAAATACAAGAGAGCTGGGAGTGTAAACATGGCTCGACCTCGGTGGGGAGAAAATAGCTTGAATTACTGCTCGGGCAAACAAGGAACAGTAAAAATATATAAAAATAGATAAGTATTGAAAAAGAAACAAACAAATAAACACAGAAAAAGCAGTAAAAATCAGATATATAAAAAGGTCAAATATTTTGAAACCCCATAATATAAAAACAAAACATACACAAACAATATTACACATCAAACGACACACAAAACACAGATAGAAACTGTACCAAACAAAGAATTAAAAATACATAAATTAATAATAATAATAATAATTACTTCTGAGATAGAGAGGAATAAATTCCGTTAGTCAACGGTAATGCACGTCCCGCATATAAGGGAATATCAAATTATCAGTTACAGAATGTTTTTTTGAGTAAAACTGCGCAAGTTAAAAATGACTTTAAGTCCTATACAGGATAAAAACGGCCAATGGGAGAGGAAAAGGAATGACATTTTGTAGTCTAAAAATAAAAACGAGGTCAAAAAGTAGAATGCATAGCCCTATCCCCCCAAAAAAAATCTAAACAACGTTAGGGCATTGACAACGTGGCAACAGGTTTCCAGAACTGCGGAGAGACTCGGGAATTGGAACAGTCATCTATTGTCGGGGCCAATGGACCAATAGCTGCCATAGGGCACCGAGAGAATCCCACACCAAGGAACCGACAGGGTACAATAAGTTAAAAAAAAAACACGCAAAAACAAGTGGAGAGCGCTATAAACCTATAGAACTGTCATTCAGTGAAAAATTAAATAAAAAATAAAAAGTATTTCTTAAAAAGCTAAACTCATGTAAATAATAAAAGGAAGTTTGGAGAAGGGGGTGCCAGCTCAGGTGTCCTCCTCGTCATCTGACCGAGGTTCAAAATTTCGAGGTCCGTCCCAAAATAGCCCTCGTGTTGCTTCAAAACGGGACGTTAATGTAACTAAACTAAACTAAACTTTAATTACACTTTGTGGAAACAGACAACATTAAATCACGAGAACGAATCATTACACAGCAAAAATGGCCCTAAAATCTATGCAGATATATTCACGAATTCCTAAACTCTGATTTTACTCATTCTAGAAGAAAACAGTTTTACTTTTGTTCCTAAATGCGCTTTGCTTACTCAACTTATCTTTCCCTTACAATTCCCAAAAGAAACATTTCGAAGATTGCAGCTTCTCTCTTTCCTCGCCCTATCTGTTGAAACTTTGAAGAATTCTTCAAAAGAAAGCAAATAAATCGGTAAGTCTTATCTCTCAGCCTATGTACGTTGTTTTATTTTTAGAACATTCGATTATTTGTCGTCTTACTCATTTATTTCCTTCCGATTCGAAAATTAGAAAAGAAAACTATTGTTCATAATACATACAATACTGTTGTTATTTTCTAAATATAATTTAGAAAATAAAACATTTTTCTTAAGAATAAAGTGTGAATGGTCTAATCTTATTATGAATAATAGTTTAGTTTTTGAACCTTTCTATCTTTTATAACTTTATTAATTCAATTCTGAGAGGGGTGAATAATAAAAATCTGTTGCTTCATGTTTAGCTTTGTTTACTTTAGTTATATTAATGTCCCATTTTCAAGCAACACGAGGGTTATTTTGGATGGACATTGTAATTTTGAACCTTCATCAGATGATGAGAACGACACCCGACTTGTCACCCCCTCTTTAAACTTACGAACCACACCAATGAGAGGGCGTTTGGAACCGTACGAACTACGTATGATTTAACGTGCAATAGGCCCATGCACGAATTCAGTGGAATCGTGTTTCGAACCTGGAACCCCGGCCCCAAAGCCGAGATCTTACATTTAGACCCCAATTGTTTTAGGAATTATGAAGATTTATTTACGCTGGAAGAAGTACTATTTCTTTTCAATCAGTTTATGGGTAGATAGTTTTTCAAGTTTTAAAAATGTATCAGCAAGCTTAGCTTCATTGAAAAATTATTTTTTCTTTAATGCACTCGATTCAGTATGTTTATTAGTTTGTTTATCTCTGATTCTAAAGACCAAACATCATTACCCAAACTGTTGATGTGACTGACTGATAATATTTATAAAATGTAGATGTGAAACTAATTTTCATTTCCGGTCATTGTTAATTAGTTTCCAAATCTTGATTAAACATTTGAAAAAAAAGATTAACAAGTTATTTTTTGCAGAATTACATTAACTACACCATCTTATTTTTATTTCACCCCATTCAGCTAAAATGTTAAAATAAGAAACATAGCTCATATTATCATTATTTTAAAATAAATATCTTTGGAAGGGTAAAAGTTCTGGATTCTCCCTATTCTCACTTTGAAAATTAATTATTTTCTTGAAGAAGATATAAGTTATTTATTATTATTACGTTATTTATCACGAATAATTTTTACTTAAAGTGTAATTGCAGATCTATAAATGTCTGAAAGCCTGCACAAAGGGATGAACCAAATATTTCAGGAGAAAATTTTTCAATAAAGAAAGTATACAAAATTTTAGACTATCACAAGTGAAATCTCTAGGAAAAAAAGAGCGATCAAAGACGAACTCAAATATTGTAGCTAGATATTGTTGGAAATGACATCCTCACGTGGTAGATGGCGTTCGGGGCTTTTCATGCTAAATAATTATTTATAGTAAATTTTTCGTCTGGAATTCTCAAAACCATTCAAGAGAACCCATTTTGTTATACCTGAAAGTCTGGGCGAGAGAATTTAACAAAAATTTCCGACAGACAATTTTCGAAATCTTTTCAATGAAAAAAGAGTTCATTATTAGTGGCACTGGAAAATATGGTCTAAACATGATTGGGCATTTTTCAACCAAAACGTTAGTGACCTCTACATTACATTTACACAGCGTTGATGCGGACTTTATGAACAACACGGTGATCGAATCTGTTCTGCCCTGATTAATTTTTCTACGGTCATCTGAAAATTCTGAATCACGACATTCTGATGAGATTATGAAATTTCAGAACACATTTCATTAGCTTTCTCAGCTTTCTGAATAAAGCCAGGAATTTACCAGAATGTGCAAAATTTAATCAGCAGGCACGGAAAGGAAATATTTATGAATATCCTTTAGAGCTGTATGTATTTTACAAATATAACATCTGTATTAATTCAATTAACTTTCTTCAATTCTCACCTTCATTTCTCGTGCTTTCTAGGATGAAGCAAATGAAGATTTCATAACATATTTTTTTCATGATCACTGTAATAGAAATTTGTGCAGGTTAGAGTAAAACATTCTGATTAGGATTCTCACATTTTGATTGATTTATCTGATGCCAATCATTTTTGTTTCTTTTCTCTTTTCCTGTCGAGCACGGATTGTAAATTTCAGGTACAGTTAAGTGGACAAACACCCTTTAAACCTCCGAAGAATGGGGGAAAAGCTGTCAAATTCGATACATTATATCTCTAAAACAAAACACTTCAAAATAAATTTTTCTAGAAAATATCGGTTCTTTCTTATTATACACATTTTCAAATCTTAAATTGATATGTATTTATTTGAGAGAATAATAAATATGGGTATAATTTTGGAGAAAAAATGATTCAACCTATATATTTTAAGTATATAAAATATTGTCTAAATATAATATTTTGGTCCAACAGTATGTGTATGAAACTAACCAGAATTTATTAACATTTAAATTTAATTTATATTTTATGTACCAATTTTAAAAATAAATAAGTTGTACTCAACCCCACTTTGGGAAATAATGACACAAAATTTGGTCCTTTGAGAACATAAGTACATATACAGTAAAAATTTTAGTAAAAATATTCAATAGTTCTTGAGATATCATGCAATATAAAAAAAACACATTTTAAGATTGCGCTTAAAGATATGGCTATATTCATAATGTTTACGGAAAGCTGATACATTTTCCTTCATAACTTTCTAACTATGTAAATTTTAAATGTTGACCTCAGAAAATGACAGGAAAATAATTCTTTTTTATAAATCGAAAATTTCTAGGTTTAAATATTATATCCTTATTTAATAACTTTTAATCTTATTAAGGAGTTTTTTCTTCTGGTTTATAACTAAAGTTCTTTTCATATTTTCAAAGCAAATCTGAGTTTGCTACCTATCTCCTTAATTACATATACGTCAGGTATAACCATAAATGCTACTTAATCACTCTAGACAGTACTTCCATGCAACAAATGTAAGGTTTATGAACAAATCATTTGACCCTTTTTTATCAATTATGTTTCTTCAAATATCAGAAAATGTTAGCATAAATTATATTGCATTGATGAAATCAATAAAGTGATGTCTATAATCGAATTTGAGAAGTTATTACCTTAATATTATAAATTTTATAATAAATACAACGATATTTTATTTCAGAAAACTTTGACTTATAACCTGTGTGTCTACAAAAGTATATACATCGTTCTTTTGGAAAGAGAAGTTACTCTTAGATGAAATCATCGTAAATGAACGCTCCTATCCACGTTGATGCTACATTGGGCATGGAGACATGCTTTAAAATCTGAGGATGATTTATTACTTCTTCTTCTATTTCTGTCTCTTTCTGAATATAGATGATATGCCTGTCGTTTCTTAAAACACTTGTTCTGATTATCGAGGTCGGTAAAGTCAGGGATTTGATACATATTTTTTTTCCCCTATTCTTCGAAAGCATCGGTAATGTTTATTTGGATGATACATATTATTAACAGCCAGATGGCTAAGTTTTAAACCAATCTTATTAGGTTTTATACTTAGGAGCTGCTTTCTTTAAAATAATTTTTAGATGTACAGATCCCCTTTGATTCTTTGTTGAAATTGGCCGTGCATAGGCTAATAGATGATTGGCATTATGCAAGTTCTATAGAAAATTTCACAAATATTTTGAATCCATCTTGGCAAGTCCACGATAAAATGTCTAGCTGTGAACAACCTGGTTTCTGGAACTTGTACTTGTTAATTTGACTTGAGTTTATCTTTTTTTGATCTTGCTCCGTTGTTCTTTTGTTATTTTGTTAAGATTGCACTGCGCGCATTATGTATACATTACTGACGACATTTTTACTTTAATTTAAATTTTGATTTCTATGTCTCTATAGCTTGCTAAACTGATTATTTTTAAAATTTATTCTACTTTTTAGTTTATGTATTGTTTTTAACTCTTTTGCACAGATATGAATTTCTTCCCGTGATTTTTTTAAATGAGGAAACTTACTTCCAGGACCTTTCCTAAATTCAGATTCTCCCAAGATTTACAATGTATAATCCAGATAATTAGTATAGAATATGAATTGCACAAGATT
Source organism: Araneus ventricosus (assembly GCA_013235015.1). Taxonomy (NCBI): domain Eukaryota; kingdom Metazoa; phylum Arthropoda; class Arachnida; order Araneae; family Araneidae; genus Araneus; species Araneus ventricosus. Next base: position 3,368 of record BGPR01009317.1, on the reverse strand, counting down.
CATGCATTATTAGCATTCTGCCAACTGCTATTCCCAAAGGAATTTCAATCTTTCACTCTTCTCACTTTTTCGTCCTATCCTCATGTGAGTTCTGTAGACCTTATTCTGCTATTTTCTCTTGCAAAGCTACTTAGAATTTCTTCTATTAAACATAACAAAGTGTTCACAACTCATTAACATTCCGAAATTATGATTCGTTTACGTCTGAGCAGGTGTCTTCAAATATTGATTCCAAGAACTTGTCTGCAATAGTTGATAATATGTAACCAACCATTTTGATGCCTTCACAAATATAGCTACCTGGATGATTATGCTAGCAGTTTCTTCTCAGAATAATAATCATTACTAACAGTGTATGTCTCCTCTATATATAAGGTTCCTTGATATAATTGCCAACAGGTCTTTTTAATCTTGAATTAAATCTGACATCAGAGGATAAATACTATATTGTGCAAGGTTCAAGCTTGAAAACCTCGAGTTCCATTGCATACATTTATAGGTCACATCCCTTCTATATCATGTGGCTTCCTGTGAAAAATGTTACTGGCAAATTTTATTCAAACTATGCATTCAACTCATTCAAATTCGAAAACTATTTTTGCACTGTATGGTATTCAAACAATTCATATCAAGAACTTGCTCACCGGTAAGACAGTCATGACCCAGCTCCTTGCTGTTCCTTCAAATTAATGAAAGTTAATCTCATGGCAGTGTATGTCTTCAGTTGAGCCTGATAACAATACTCATATTCTAGAAGTCACATTCAAACAACAAATATCCCTTGAGTTTACTCAATAATCGTGCATTACTGGAAACCTGTTTATTGCATATTAATAAGTCAATGAATAGCTCTCCATCTCCAGAGATCTGCATATATTTCCAACATCACACTTCATTTCAAACTTCCTGTAGGCTTTATTTATTAATTTTTTGAAATTTTCTTGAAGTGGTATTCAAGCAATTGACTTCAAGAACTTGTCTATTCAATTCCGTAGAAAGCATGACTCTGACCTTTTTGTCCTTCAATTCTAATAAAATAATTTATCTATATGTCTCATTTATTCCGTCTACTTCCTCAATTCGGAAGTCCATGTAAACATAAATATGCTTTGACATTAACTGAGAACATGTATTGAAGCTATCATCTGTCAATATCAACGTTGCTGGAAAACCATGTTAATTACAAATTTGCAATCGTCGAAGCTTCTCATCTCCAGTCTGTTAATATTCCCCAAACATCACGCTTTCGCATTACAACCGCTCTATTCTTCACTTTTTTCTTTGAAATTTTCATTAAAATTTATCATTTATAACTAACTGCATTTCAGAACTCTAAAACTCAAACACTTCTCTAATGCCAGACGATATCCAAACCATCTCATTTATATCAGACAAAGTACTGCACTCACGTAGCTTAGGAAGCGCTCTGCAGTTAATTAATCTACTCTTAAACAAAATCCTCACGAAAGAATTTATTAGCATGATCCTTTATCATAAGCAGCCAGCTTCTCATCTAAATACTTGAAAGCCGTTATTTTATCCAATCCTTAACCCTTTATCTTTTCAATACCTGCAAACATGCTTCAAAGATCTCTCTCTCATGCCCCCCTTCCATTTTCCAACCCCTAAGCACCCCTTATTATCCCTTTTAAACTGAAATAAACGAGTCGAGAAGGTCTCCTTAAAGCATCAAACGAGACTGAATCCACTTGGCTTTCTTCTTCAAACGAGAAAGCGACTGCTAACTTTGACAGGAAAACTGGAAGAAGTCACGCGTTGCGCATGCCTTCGGACGGCTCAGAAATTGTTCATTTTGAACGAAAGTTTCGGAATTCATGACAAAAAAGCACATAAAAGCTAGTCTTAACTATATAATACGCTGTGAGGAGATCAAAAATGAAATTAAACTGTTTAAAGAAAATCTTGCGTTTACAAAACTAAGATTTGCATATTCGCACTTAATAAGACTTGAACTTACATGAGGAATGCATTGTAACGCTTGTGATTTTGGAATTTTTAAACAATTAATTAGAATTAGAAAGATAAAGTAATAGAATTAGTTTCGCTGTTTTACGAAAATTTATCATTGCTAACCAGCATAGAATCTTAAAGAATTCAATTAGGCATTCAGAAAAGAAGATTCGTAACTCAGATTTAAAACTATGTATATCACGTCTATTTCTTTCTTTGATTTTGACTTATTTTTCAACTCATTGGTTTACCATAGCATAAATAAATGTAAAAATACTAGAATTATTTCGCTAGGTTTCTTTAATGTAAAATTTATCGATGCTGTCAGAATTGAAGAAGATTTTCTTAGAATTCAGCACAATAAGCGAAAATAGAACAGAACTGTCAATCTCATAAATTTTTTAAACAGAATGCTCATGAAGTTTTTATGCATTTTTTACCTTTAGATATCTTGTTAAAAAATTATTAATTTTACTAAAACATTGTTTAGAAAAGGCTTAACAAAATGAGGAAGTATATTATATTTTATGGTTGGCTAGTAAAAAATCTTCTACTTTTTCTCAAAACATGCAGGAAAATCAAACTTCAAAATTAAGTTTGAATATAAATAAAAATTGTAGAAGACTTTATATCCATGCAAAAAAAGAACGCAAATGTTGAAAATAATTTTTCTGATTACAATAAATGCTTGTATCGATATAAAGTGTGTGGGCGTTTACTCTTTCGAATATTCACTTTTGTTTTAAGAAAAGTAGTACAGGTGTGTAAGTAAGAGCTCCTAAGCTTTTATCCCATTTTTCATTAGTTATGTTTATTTTATTTTTCTACTTTGAGTGACAGCTGACACGAATATCACATGACTATAGTAAGGAAAACCAAATCAATTATTGAAGGTATCCAATATAAAAAGCGTAATTAAAATAATTAATAGCATGCCTACAAATTACATTTTTAAAAATGATTTAATGATTCATCACTTCTTGAAAATATAACCCGTAATATTCTCGTGATAACTCTGCAATTGTTATCCCAGCTAAATTCAAATTATTTTCCATGAAAGTTTTGAACATCTTTGCAAATTTAAATTTATGTAGTCTATCACTCTCAATAATCAAGCATATATATAATAAATTCTCGAATACATGCCATCCACAGAACTTGACGCACAAGAAGTGAAAAAAATATATACTTCTGGTGTGGTAGAATTCAAATTTTAATAGAAAATACCTTAAGACGCGTGAACACGAAGTATATACGTAATTCATGTGCGCCGAAGTATAGCGATTTCTGTTAGCTTCTTCGATGTTACATAATTCCTACATAATGTGAAAAGGGTTTACCTTCCAAACTTTATCGCCTAAATATAAGCAATACGTAACTGAACGGAAGTATAATTT
>BGPR01009316.1:23791-58167 GCA_013235015.1 Araneus ventricosus | reverse complement strand
TAAGCAGCATTTGATATGCATTTTGCGGAACCATACACACTTCGGTACTTTGTTTAATCAATAGAGTGTAACGAATTAGCATAAGATTAACGAAATTCGCACAAAGCTACATTAAACGGGATTCCAATACGCGTTGTTTTCCCTCTTGATATATCTTCATGTAATGGATACACTAACAGATTAAGACAAATAAGTTAGATAAATGTTAATAAACTTCACTTGATCTCAGTGTTTGCTGAAGTTCTTCCGCCGCCTATAAGGCTCTGTTTTGTTTTGTTTTTAAGCTCAAATGTGTTTTTAAGCACTTGTCTTAATCACTTTAAACTCAAGAATTAAGCTTCTCATTTACATTTTATTTAGTGAGAAGTTTGGTTTTGTTGGAATGTTCCGGTGCAAAACCCATTTAGGGTCAAATTATGTCAAGCTCGACGTTTTAAAAAAATGTGTAAATTCGTGGAACTAATGGAACTGATCAGATCACTGTTTCACTTTTCGATTAACACAAAGAAATTGTGATTTCGATTAACAGTTTTTATCCTCCAATTCGGAAAGCAACTGACACAAAATAACGCTTCCTTTAGCAGATGCTGAAAGTTTGTAACCAGATGTTTCTGTTTTCTCTGATATGCTTTCAAGTTCTCAGTCCTTGTCTCCACCCCAAGAGTATATAGATCACAAAGCACAATTTCTTCACCATACAAAGATTTGAATTGTGCAAAATTGTCAGTAACATTGCCGAAAACTTCAAATTTCACAACTGCATGTGTGAACCAGCGGAAGTGGTCTCCCCTAAACTTTCTCGTATACTTCCCCAAAAAGGTGCTGTTTGGGGGGGGCCCCCCCCGAGTGGATACGAAAAGGTCGAACTTACTGTAACCCAGTATCCAATGGCTATCAGAAGGTTTTTCATTGTAGATTATAGCGATTGTGAAATATTTAAGTAAAGAATCAAATTCGAAGAGATGCGTACCGATTAAAACGCATCTATCACACACTGCTAGTTTCCACTCTTGCTCAAGGACAAAATGACGTATTTCGCTCAATAGCTTCCGCGTGCACAGAGATTACAACCAGTACGCATGCGCACGGAGAATCGGATTAGAAAAATTAATTGGGCAATTTGAACGCCTGTTTTCAACCGATTGACACAAAAATTGGACACGAATCTACAATTAAGGTAAGAAGGCCACATACCAAATTTCATTTATCTAAGTAATTTTGTTAAGAAGTTATTGCGATTAAAAATATGAAATTATACAGACCGACAGACAATAAACCCTTCGACGGATTTGGTCCAAAATTTGATACGGACCTACATTCATGATGATAAAACTGTGTACCAAATTTTATCCATCTAGCTATTCAAGTTTTTGAGTTACAGTGTTCACATGAACGCTGACAGACAGACAGACTTCTCGTAAACGGATTTTGTCCAAAATTTGACAGAAACCTACAAAATATGTGTAAAGATCAAATATCAAATTTCATCCCTGCATATCTAATAGTTTTCGAGTTATCGCGTTTACAGACACACAGACAGACATAATTCCAAAATCGTGTTTTTCGGACTCGGGGAGGTCTAAAACGTGGAGATTCATCAAAATCTCGAGTTCCAATTTTTTGACGATTACAGTACTTTCTCTTCGTATACGGGATAGTACAAAAAAAGTCTAGGAAGAAGGATCGTAGGAAGAGGGAAACGACACTGCATGAAAAACAGTGTCGCTAAGGTTCTTCGCTCTCCAAAAAGTTTCTCAAAAGCAATTTATATTAGTTCCTTTAGAAAAGCGATTCTCAACCTGGGGAGCGTAATAAAGCTACATGGGCAGAGCGAGAATATCGAAAAGAAAATACAGTAGAGTCTCCCTACAGCGAATTTCTCCCTATAACGAAATTTTTAATCGGAATGTTAAATAACATTCAAAATATTCTCCATATAACGAAGTGGTTGTCTCCCTATAACGAATTTTTTCAGACCTTTATCTTTTCGATTTTTGTCATTTTTGGAGAAAGTTGCTAATTTCTGTGCAAACAAATCGCTCACAAGTGTCTGTTTCTGAAACTACTCGCATTGTTCATTCCAGCGATAACACATAACAATAGAATGCTATGTGAAGGGTAATGCAGTTGTGGGGACCTGGGTTTCTAAAGAGGGAGCAACCTTTCTACGGGTCAAGATTCCAAGAATAGAGGGGGAGTGGGGATGGAAACAGCAAATGGATGTGACAATACGCATTTTACGTTTATTCATACTAGTACATATTATTCTCGAAATTGGTGAATTGTCTTCATTTTTGAGCATTTTATTTATACAATAAAAATTAGTATAATTTTAACAGATTTATAATAAATATTACTTCATTTTTAATTAAAAGTCGTAATTAAATATTTTTGAACTTATCGCACATACTAAAAGGTTTATAAGATTTACTTAAATAACTGCAAAAATCTCCGTATAACGAAATTTTCTCTATAGCGAATTTTTCAACTGGAACCAAGCGATTTCGTTATAGGGAGATTCCACTGTATTATTAAGGAAATTGTTTAATTTACTGAAAGGAAAGTAAAACAAAATGCTTTCTGACATAATAAAAAATAAAATACACATTTACAATTATAAAATGCACTTTGAAATAGGACTGTATCAGTACTGCACAATGCATTATTATTGTATACATTATTATTAAATGAGATAAGGGGAGCGATGGAATTATTATTGAAAATTGGGTCGCAAATACTAAAAGGTTGAGAAACACTGCTTTAGAATGAATTCTATCGAAGGAAACTGAAATAGCTGTTGATTCTGGATTTAAATGTTAATATAGTTAATATTTTTAAAAAATGACGCTTTCAATTTCTATCCCTAATTGAGTTTCAAATCAAAATAAAATAGAATTCACCCTGTGGCAGCGGTTCGCAAGCTTATTGGTGGTGCGGACCATCCGTTGTGTAAAAAATATTTTGAGGCCCACTAAGTAATTATACAAGTAAAAAAATACAGACACATATAATACATACAGTGTGCCCGCTAAAGTCCGTTGTCACCCCAATAATTTCTGATCGGCAAGAGCTATAGTCATAAAAGTGGGGTCTAGGTATAGTAAAGTTACCATGCGCTACGCAAGAAAACCGCTTTCAGCGTCACCTGGCGGCAAAATTCGGAGTTAGAGTTCTTATCTCAAAAACGGTACGAAATACGGGAAAAAAAGTCAATTACAAAGTTATTCAGCATCATCGATTTAGTAAGAGAAGACACCTTCCGTACAGTAATGTTAAAAATAGAAGGCGTTAAATGCATATTTGTTTGGTTCGCAACTCCCAAAATTGTAACGCGACATAACGCGGAAGAAAAGAGAAAAGGAAGGACGTAATATCAAATTTTCTAGAGGATTTGCCGTTGAGTGACCTCCGGAATGTATGGTTCCAACACGACGGCGCCCCTCCGCACAAGGTATCAAGTGTCCAAAAGTACAATTGGGACACATTCCAGCAACAAGTCATCGGGTATGGTGGTTCCGTAGAATGGCCTCCACGTTCACCTGACCTGAACCCAATGGACTTTTTTCTGTGGGGATACATCCAACAGCGAGTGTATGCAACCCCTAAACCAACATTGCAGGAACTTCGAAACCGTATTACGGATGCTTGTGCCAGCGTGTCACCCGCCATGTTGTACAATGTGCAGCAGGAAGTGCAGTCCCGTATCCAGATGTGTATTGTTGCTGAAGGACACATTTTTGATCATGCCAGGTAGATGAGCTTCATTTCCGGCAAGTGCAGTGTTGTTCAACGCGATGAAACAAATTTGCGTTTTGTGCTTTTCATTTGTATCATTTTTGAGCGCAACATGTTTTTTTGCAGTAAATCGATGATGCTGAACAACTTTGTAGTTGACTTTTTCCCCCCATATTTCGTACCGGTTTTGAGATAAGAACGCTAACTCCGAATTTTGACGGCAGGTGGCGCTGTAAGCGGTTTTCTTGCGTAGCGCATGGTAACTTTACTATACCTAGACCCCACTTTTATGACTATAGCTCTTGCTGTTCAGAAATTATTGGGGTGACAACGGACTTTAGCGGGAACACTGTATAAGAAACATCATTCTAAATAAGCAGGTCGTAGTCGATTTAATTTCGTTTTATTCCACATGAAAACGAAAATGCAGGTTGATTTCCAGGTAGAACAGAGAAATTTGAATATTCGAAGGATAATTCATTTTGATCGAAGCAGCGACCATTGTTCAGAAAAGTGCTCTCGAAGGCAGCATGTCTCTCAAAGTGGTTTACATGGTTAACAAAAGAGGAAATTGATTGGCGTCAAGCCTTTTTATACTGCTGAGACACGGGGAAATCCCCGAACTCTTTAGAGCGGTTGAAACCGGATCTCAGCGAGTTACAGTCACAGTTATTCGCATACTAGAGCTTAGGTAGAAATAAGTCTATGAATTAAAATTTAAGAATCGTTTTTAAAAAATAGAAAAATGCGAAATTTACATATATATTTTATATATGCACGTATATGTCAGTAATTAGTAAAGCATACTGTAAAAGGATGAAAAATGTATTGTTTATAAAGCAGAAAACTTTATTGTTATTATTTAGCTGTCACAATGTAAGAAAACTCAAAAACAAGCGGTCAAGATTCAAAATGAAAAAAAAAAACTATATGGGATTTTTATATTGTTTGTATCCCACGAGAGAGTCAATATCTGGATTAAAACTTGACAGTTTCAGCCTCAAGTCACTTTCTACATTCAGTTTGTTTCTGTACTTATGTTTCAAAAAAACTAAAGCTGAGAAAGCAAGTTCACACAGATAAGTGGTAGAGAACCCCATCAAATGTCTCATTACAAGTTTGGCAGTGGCGCCTCCCCGGGCCGGGCGCGCGGCCCGGAGGTCATAAAAATTTAGTATCTCTGTGACGAATGTCAAACCTCTTGGCTTATGTAACCAAAACACTTTAACTTTACAGACTTTACTCACCTGACAATAAGAATCAGAAAACAATAAAATACTTTCGATAATTTAATAAAAAATACAATGAAATAACTAGCCAAAAAATGTCTTCGACCGCGTCAACGCTACAAGTACAAGTGGAATGACTAGAATGACTAGAAAAACAGGAAAATTTTCGAACCTGTCAAGCCAGAAAGCAATATTGTCACGTTTTTATTATTTTTTAAAAAAAGAGAAATTAAGAGATAACAGTTATAGTGATTTTAAATAAAATCAAGAATTCTGATTTCTCTCTGGGGGTGGCTGCAGCCCGATAGCCCCCCTGGATTCGCCACTGAAGTTTGGTAATTACTGGATACTATTGCCGAACGTTTGTTCAAAACGGGACCAATGATATTTTTCTGGAAAACGATTTTAGAGTCTGGTAGCGTAATATTTTAATTAGCGACTCCGTTTGATGGCCCTTTCACTTACCACTGGGTTTGACACGTGACTAGCGTTCCGGGGCTTACCAATAAGCTATCCATACCACTGCCCTATGTTATTAAATCACGGTTCGGCGGGTCAACTTCTGGATCATTGTATATAAATGAAATAAAGTTTCACTGTGTTCGATACTATTATCCCAGGTACTGATGAAATTCAGTTTGATTTATTACAGACCAAAATGCAGCATGAGTGTTTGCTTGTTCATATATTATTTCGCCATTTAAATACGCAATCTAAATTTAGAGCCATCAAATGTGGTATGCAATTCTAATTTTGATTCAAAAAGAGTTTGAAAACGGCCATATTTTTTAAGGAATGCTACATCGAAAATATTCCTTTTCATTGTATATCTACATCTGTCAGTTCTAGAACTTTAATTTTGCTCATATTTTGAGGCATTGCAGCTTTGATCATGAATGTATGTTTGAAAATTTCAGCGACACTCTAAAAAGAGCTTCACAAAAATTATTCTTTGTTCTTTATTTAGATCTTGATTTCTCAGTTCCATGCTTTAAACTGGCACACAATGCCATACGGGGCTCTATCTTGGAATATGGAATGGCATGGAACCTTCTGAAAGATACTCATCTGAAAATATGTCGTTTCGACTTTAATAAATGTAACATAAATAAATGCAACCGATATTCCAGGGCCCAGGATGTTAAGTATTTATTTATTTCTAACAAAAAACAAGGAGAATATTTCTCTAATAACAATATTCAAACCCAAACGATTGAAATATTTTTTTAACAAATTTTGTGAGTGTCAGAAGCTGTGATATTTTGAACAATATTGAAAAATGGGAATATATTTATTTTTGCAAGCGATAATTCGTCAAATTTGGTATTAAGCATGGTTAAGGCCTAACGGTTGGCATCCATTTAAACGGTTGCCAAAAGTTTTGCGAACTTACCGTGTTCTAACAAAGGTCGTAAATCTAACACAGTTTCTTCGTAAGTCTAACAAAAAAAAGTGTTTATATACAGAGAGTAAATCAAGTTGTGCGCTGTGGATGTGAAAATAAATTGGTATTAGGAATATGTTTGAATCGTGTGTTTAATCCTGAATAAAGACTATGATATAGTTTGTCTTTGACTACAAGATTTCAGAACGGAATCATTCAAGAAACTGTAATAATTAATCTCTTTCTTTATTTACCATTTGATTTGAGAATTTACCATTTGATTTGAGAATTTACCATTTGATTTGAGAATTTACCATTTGATTGGCGCAGTTTAGCCAGGATTGGCTCTTGCGCCATTAAATCTCAACCAACCAACCAACTCTTCCTTTATTATAAGATACCTTTGATGATCAGCTTATTCGTCTGGAATTTAGGCTTTCCTATAAAACTTCTAAATTATTTTACTATTATTATTATGAATTAATAATAAAAAATAAACTATATTAGAGCGAGCCGCATATCTATTAAATTTTTTTTCTTTATTGCAGAAAAAAAGGATAAACATAAACATTAGACATTAGGCAAACAGTTACACGTTGTTCCGCTGATTCAATAAGAACCTTACGCTACCACATCAGAGTTATTGAATTTAAATATTTTGTAAAGCCTTTTCATGAGGAAGAGAGACAACAAGAATTTAACTTTTACTATGAGGTACAGTTCCTCGTAAAGAGGATTTTGGTGAAATGAAAGAAAAAAATTGCTCAAGAAATACAAAAGTAAAGGTTTTTATTTAGCGAAAAAAGAGGATCCACGCAGCAATGCCAAACATGAACATCCTGAAAACTTAACTTAAAGCAAAAATATTTTACCTATTTCTGAGATATTTTTCAAAATAACTAGCTAATAATATTAGGTTGTCACTGAATCAGTGGAATACTGCAAAATAGGGATGGGGAATAACCTACAGGTTTTAACCGAAAACAGTTTTTTTTTGTTTCGGTTAACCGTTTTTTTTTTTCAGCTATTTTTTGTTCCGGTTATAAGCGGTTATTTTTCAAAAAATTTGAATAACCGGGTAAAAAACCGGATCGGAAGATAGGCTCGATTTTAGGTTCGATTAGATTAAAATTTACCAATTTATGAAGCTTTGAATTTCATCATCTTAGGCCAATCAACGACAACCGCTTCCTCGATGTGTCTGTTGGTTGGCGGATTACTGAAAGTGTCTTTATAAACAGATAAATATTGGCCAATGGATTGATTTCTTGTAAAAACCGTATTAATAAAAAATTTTCTCTAAAAACGGCGTTTGTTATTTATAAAAAAAACCAAAATCGGTTATTTCAAAAACCGGTTATTTTGAGCGGTTATAACTGCCAGGTTAAACCGGAGGTGAAAAAAACCTGAAATACCGAAAACCGGTTATTTTCGCGATAACCGCCATCCCTACCACAAAACTGACTCCGTTGCCCAAATTAATAATACCCACGTTTCCTTAACTGTTTAGATCGAGTTTACTCGTGCATCAAATTATTGCATTTTTAACCTATAGTCTGAAATTACGTCATTCGCAGACGTTATATTTCAATACAAAAAATGAAGAGTAACTCATTAGCATCTCAAATTTTCTATGGTCTCTTAATTGAATCAATACGACAACACATTCCCAAAACAGAAAGTGTCATCTAATTAGACAGTCGAAAAAATAAAACAGTTAAGGGGTTAAATGCATGGGTTGACGAAATTTAACCGTAAAAAAAGCCTCACTGTATCTAATGCATCTATGCACATTGAATGAAATAACTGAATGTTTTTCAAAATAATACAAAATAACAAAAAATGAAGTTGAATTAAAGAATATCACCGAAAAGAGAAAACAAGAAATCGTTATCAAAAGGCTGAGCATAAGAATGTTCATACTATAAAACTGTATAAAAAGTAACGCTATTTCTTCGCCAGTTCTTAGATATGAATTCAAAACGAGGAAAGTGTTTACATTACAGATAGTGAGAAGTAATGCGAAACTGAAAATATAAAATTAGAATACAAATGCGGCTGTCCGTTTCCCTGAATTGGAAAGTATCAATTTGAAGCGGATGTAAAAATATTTCCTAACTATTATTAAAAAAGACTTATCAAGTAAAAAAAAACTCATAATTCAACTAGGTCGGATTGAAAGATAGAAATTAGCCAGTAAAGTAACTTTCTCTTATACTTCCACAATATGGCGCATTTTTGTTTAGCTTCGTAGTGTAGTGAAGGACTTCTTCCCTGCGGCCAATTTATTTCAAAATTAGATACAGGCCTATAGTTTCGGTGTAAAGACCAAATACCCAAATCCATTTATTGTATATTCTCGTATTCCGAAACCCTCCTCGCTTTTGCGCATGCCTCAGTTATTTTCACCAAAATAGGGGGAAAGTGAAAAATGGAGGGGGAGATGTTTACATTTTACTTAGCGTGACCTAAAACTGGGCAGAAGAAGGCTAGCTATGCCATTTGTCCTAAGACCGGTTTTTTTCCCTCTCATTTTATGCGAAAAATAAGGCAAAGCATTCACGGATGTTCCAAAGTTTGTTTTGAGACAAGGTTCAAAGTCTCAGAATTCCTGCCACCCAGACTCATTTTCCACCACGCGGGGGATTTCGAGTTTCATTTCTACTCTCGTCGCGAGGTCCCAATGTAGGCAGATCCTTTGATGTGCCGCTACCCTCTAATCGAGGTCTCAAATTGGAATCGGCGGAGTGAATTTTGGAATTTAACTTCTTTTGAATTCCACCATTTCGAATCATTTGCTCTAAATTTCATAGGGTTTCGACCTTGACGATTGTTTTTTCCTTCCCGTGTTACAAAAATTTCATTTTGGAGGAGCTGTGAATGGCTTGCTTAACAAAGAACTCCGGAAATGCGCTCATCTTACTCATTGCCTGTCAGTGCTTTTCCGGAGTAAAATCGCCCAAAATTGTTAGTCTCGGGATATTCAACCGATCAGTAACTAGCTTGTTGTATTTTTGAGTTAAAGTGTTCTCATACACACGAATAGGCTTACTTATAGTCAACCCATTGTTGGATTTGGTTTAAATGTGAAACAGGTCTACAATTCTGGTGATAAACCATTTGCCAAATATCATTTCCACCTGCAGAGAGCTGACAGATTTTGTTCTAAATTTCATATACTCTCATATCTAAAAGTTAAGCAACATTCGTAAGGTGCGTAAAATTTGGAGTTAATATGAATAGAATGGTTCACAGCCGGTTGTGGAGAGTCGATGGTTGACACACAGTTGTCGGAGCTCAAATTTTACAGTGAAAATTTCGTCACGAGGGCTTTTAGGGGGTGCGACCGGAAAGTGATGAAGTCGAAAAGGAATTTCGACTCATCCCGTTTCACGGAAAGCTGATAATGAGCTAAAACTTTCATCAATGTTTTTGTTTGATGTGCACAATATTTGCATGCATTTTCATAAAAATAGCGCGTATATTCGGGAGATAAGCACTAGATAATAAAAGCCAGAAAAAAAGCGCTAGATAAATATAGCGCAGCTTGTAAAAAAATTCCATTTCGCTACCGTTAAGATTCCGAAAGATATAGGCATTACAAGAGCTGAATTGCTTTTGTTATCTAATAAAAGAAGCAAAATGATGAGTGTTTTCCACAAATTGATATTTTTTAAAACTTGAATCTTGGAATAATAATAATCGAACGGCAATTTAACTTATTATCATGAGTATTCATGATATTCAACTTTCATTTAATTCAATGCCTATATCTTTTTGAATCTTAACGGCAGCGAACTGAAATTTAAATAACTGACTTCCAAACTCTACAAGAAAAATTACGCTACGTTTCGCACATGCGCAATAAAATATTATTTACTGCAAATGCTTATATTTTTTCTAATATCAAAGGTATTTAAATTTTAATACAATGCTTTTCTAACAAATTTTCACCTATTCTGTAAGTTTCGTACAATTTGGTTGAAGACTCTGCATGTTATAAGCAAAAAGCATGCGGAACAATTTGGGATTTTTAAAGAAACCTTTATATCTTCCCGAATATTCGTGCTTTTTTTTCACGAAAATGCTTCTAAATATTGTGCACATAGAACAAAACCTTTGATGAAAGTTTCAGCTCGTTATCAGCTTTCTGTGACATGGGATGAGTCGAAATTCCTTTTCGTCTTCATCATTTTCCGGTCGCCCCCCAAACGCCCTCGTGACCAAATCATCACTGCAAAATGTGAGTTCCGACGATTGTATGTCCCACGATTCTCCAGAACCGATTGCACAACATTGAATCTTAAGAATTCTGCTTAACTTTTGGACCCCAGTATAGGTCTATAATGTAATGTCCACAGAACGAATTTCATTCGTCTAGTTCGTTCAGTTTTTGGAGTGATGTTAACAACTGCAAAAGGAAGATTTTTTCCATCATTTCAAAATATCGGTTTCAATCTTAAAATCTCTATAGGTATTTTAATAATTTGATGAAGGAAAGAAACCGATTGCAATTTCCTTACAGCAGTAAAAAATAATGTTTTCTGAAATTTGTGAAGCTAGTGTAGTAATATATTCCGAAGGGATTGGGAAAACACTTCAAAATTTAATTTAATTTCTAATCAATAAAATATTTAAATAAATTATTAAAAATATTTCCAGAAAAAATAAATCTTTTGTGTTTCCACCTTATAAAATCTGCTTGCGCTGAGGTTGATAGATCTATAAAACCACAGTCGTTCTGTAGATTGCCGAAAACCACGTAAGGTTGGGGGCCCAAATATCACCTACGTTCCTAATATCGCTTACCACGATTTCTTCTTGATTAAAAGTGGTATATAAGTGGCCACTACCCGAACTGCAAAGTTCCCCCTTCAGTAGTTGTTTGAGGAAGTCGTTTGAACCTCTGCTGTTTTTTCTTTTCTCTGGAAATTTTTGCTGATTTTCGTGTTAAGTGAATTAATAATCACGTTTCATTATTTTTAGTATAATCAGTCAAGTTCAAGTCGTAATGTTATACCATTTGGAGCAGTGGTAGTGACTATAATTGGCTACATTTTGGTGTAGTTTGTTTTTTAGTTTGCGATCCAAATCCAAAGGGGGATGCCGCCATGTTTGAGGGTAAGGTTGTTCGCAATATCGCCCACTTGGATATTTCCATTATCGACCTAGCCTTTTCGGAGGCAACATATTAAAAACAATTACCTTTAAATAATACATGGTTGTTGTCCTATCACCTGACAATGCTCCTAAGTTCTTTTTTATTTTGATGTTTTATTTAGGGGAAAAGTGCTAAAGAGTTCTTTAACTATATTCTTAAAAGTACAAAAAAGTGTCCTGTATTACTTCCAATTCTGTTGTGCATTAATTTTCATGTTTAATAAAGAGAGGACATAACATAAGTTACACTTTATTTCAATCCATTTTAGATATAGGCGATATTAGAAACATATCGTGGGAGATATTAGGAACACTATTTTTAGCAGAAAAAATTTCGCGGTCTCAAAAAAAAAAAAAATTTTTTTTAATGGGGGGAGATTGTTAACTTATATGTTAGAGTTGTAATTCAGTTTGTTTTTGTAACTGATAACTGACCAGATAATAGATTGGAACAATTTTTGGACAAATTTCACGCGAATTAGTCCTGTTATTAAAATAATGACTGAGGTGGGCGATATTTGACCCCCCCCCCACCTCACATATTTGTTTTATCCCATATATTATTTATATCGTCAACAACCCTTTTTCTCAACTAATGCATAGCCTACAGCGATGAATAAGGTATCAGTGAATAGGATGTGTTACAGACTTCCGACATAACATACTCAGTTAACGTTAAAACACATTGTTTTTTTTTAAATTTAAGTTAAAAGAAAAATTGAAATAACATATACATTGTGGTGAATCTATTCATAAACGAGCCTAAGAATACGAGAGCGCAGCGCCAAAGCGCGCTTTCTCAGTGCTATTTAATCGCGGTTTTAAAGACCGACGAGTACTTTCGTCTGCGTGAATTGTGCAGTCTGTTTATGGTATTTTGAAAATAAGTTTTAATAGTAAATCTACTATTTTCTATGAAAACAGTCATTGTCATTTTTATTAATACGTAGTCATCATGGATGCTTAGTTCCCTCACACTTTTTTTCAATTTTGCAAAGATAATTTATGTAAATCACGTAACTTATGTAGCATTTTCACGAGTCACTGAATCTAACAATGTTTTTGTATCTATTACCGAAAATTGCAATAAAAAATTCGAGATGATTGTATTCTGACATCAAATATTGTAAACAAAGGTGTGCAGTGGAAGAGTTTTTCGCAGAGGTGCTAGAGACGCTTGCCTCGTATCTCGATATCCTGGGGGCCTCAAAATCTATTCGATGTACATAAAAGTGCTGAGCTGACAGCGAATTTACGACACTGGATATTGGGAAGGGCTTAAAAAAATTTTGAGCCTGTGGCCCCATATTGTCAAAATCCGCCACTGAAGATGTATTATAAATACGCTTACATCAATAAATTGTCTTTGCTATTTTGGGTTAACACTTCGATGAGTATTTAATTTCAGTAATGCAACAAAGGACTAAATCATTTGGGAGGACTGAAAAGTTGAATGTGCGAAAGTTTCATACGGGTTTGATAGCTATTATAAAAGCTATAGTTCATAACGATCGTTGCTTGAAACTTAAAGTACATATTACTGAACCTCAAAACGTCAATGAGTTATCGCAACTAAGTCCACGCATACATGGTTCGATTTCTATTATTTCCCTATTGCTTTTTATCTTCTTTCCCTGAACTAGCTTCATAAATTTATTCGTTTTATTGTTTTATATGTCAGAAGTTAATGTTAAAAAAATCAGCTATCTAAGACGAAACACAATTGTTCTCTGCAAACTTGTACGTCACGCTTTTACATATTGCGAATGGCATCTTTATTGCTTAATCAGAGAACCATTGCTGCATTCATCGTTCAAAAAACAGTTATCAATAAATCTCGAGTGGTTTTTGTCACAAATTATTTTATTCTTAGTAGCTGAATATTTGTCGATATTTTACATACGAAGATTTGAATGAGAGTAAGCTTGAAGATACACAAAAAGAAATAATAATTACATGTTAATGAATAATATATATATATACGAAGACCCATACAAAGAAATGTATAGGAGGAAGAGCATTATAGACTACTAAATAATTTCGTAAAAAGTTTACTTACTTCTTTTTCAGCTTTTGAAATCTTGTTGGTTTTGCATCTTTCACTTCAACTGACATCTTGAAGAGCAACACAAAACGAAATTAATTAATCAAAAAATTATTTAGAATTGGAAAAAAAGAAAAAAATTAATTATTTTTTTCTTCAAACACTCATTTTATCCGCAGAAGTTCGACAAACCGATCCGTCTCTGTAAAGAACACTTCACTTTGTCTTCTGAAGCGGGAAAAATGTTCGAAAAGTGCAGTGAACGGAACACAGGCGCATGCGCAGTGAGCCTGTTAACTGGTGCATGAACTCAAAAACTGAAGAAATAGAAAATAATTTGTACCGTTTGGCAGAATACAAGAAAAAAAAAAGAAACAAAAAGATTACGAAAAAACAACAACAACAAAGAAAAACCGCTGTTTAATTCGTTCAACTAGTATTGTAGTTTATAGTAATTCTTATGCAGAAAATTCGGATGACAGACTGATTATCGGAATTTGCGATAATTCTATCCATGAGTGAGTAGAGTTCTAAATATGGAAGTGATTCTAAAAATAAAATTATTTTTATTCTTTTTTATGCTCCAAGCTACGTTTCCACGTTTACACTCTTTTCTGAATCTCTAAACAAGAATCATAAACTAGCACACTAAGCTCTCAATCAGATGACTGAATGGACACCATCGAATGATTAAGCCGAAATTTACCACAGGAAAAATTATTTCATGGGTCAGCAAAATAAAAAAAATTAGGATGATGAAAATATTTTGGAAAATAAGATGATTTTCGAATATTTAACGTAACTTCAATGTTTCAGCTATGGGATCTTAATTTGTTATTAATAATGTGGAATTTTATTCAATATTAAGATGGGATTAAGACATGTATTAACACATCGCAATCTACTTTAAGAATTTTCATAACAAGAAAGCTTAAAAATTAACTCACAAATATATGACGCTGTGGAAAATTTTCGCAACCAGTGGAAGTTCGACTTTCGACTTTCTCAAATACTTATATCGTCGCTTAGCAAGCAACACCGCCTATTTCAATTTTTAGAAATTTCAAAGAGGAAGAAAATATTCAATTTTTCGCAACCAACAACGAATATTTCGGGGTTTTTTTTTTCACATCTGGTAGGAACATGCGGTCTCATGCTCACACCAGATGTGAAAAAAATTCAGAAATATTCCTTGTTGGTTGCGAAAAATTGTATATTTTCTTCCTCTTTGAAATTTCTAAAAATTGAAATAGGTGGTGTTGCTTGTTCAGCGACGATATGATATGGTGAGTTTTGAGTTTAGTTCGGTAATATAGTGGGTAAAATCCACTATGCATTTTGGACCTCTTTCCTTTGACTGATCGGATCTAGTATTAGAAAAATTTCCAATTTAGGTGCTAAGACCACTATCAAATTTCCTGCGTGTAGCTTGTTACGTGTATGAGTTATTGCGCTTATATACACACGAGTAGACATACAATCAACCCTTTGATGGATTTGTCCCAAAAATTGATATAGGTCTACAATTTTGCTGACGCCAAATTTCATTTATCTAGCTTTTTGCGTGCTTCAGTTATCTTGTTCTCATACACACAGATGAGCAAATAAACACATTTACCTTTGACAGATTTCGCCTGAAATTTGAAACAGATCTGTAGTTTAGAGATAAAACCAAACACCGAATTTCATCCGTACAGCTTAATGCGTTTCTGAGTTATCACCCTCACAAACCAGCACACAGGCATAATTCCAACAAGAACGCCATGACACCCACTAGTTTCCGTTAGCGCACGCCAACGTCACGAGTATCGCTAAGCTTCGCCAAGACGCAAAATGGCCTTGCGTCATAGTAAGGAAATTGAACGTCTTTTTTTAACCGATTGAAACAAAAATTGGACACAGATCTACAATTCAGATTAGAAGGCCACTTGCCAAATTTCATTAATCTAAGTTGTTGTGTTAAGGAGTTATCGTGTTCACAAGCATGCCATTATACAGACCGACAGACAGTCAACACTCAGACGGATTTGGGCCAAAATGTGATACGGACCTACATTCATGATGTTAAAACTGTGTACCAAATTTTATCTATCTAGCTACTTAAGTTTTTGAGTTAGCTTGTTCACATGAATGCGGACAGACGGCCAGACAGACTTCCCCGGACGAATTTTGTCCAAATTTGGTAGAAACCTACAAATTAGGTGAAAAGATCACATACCAAATTTCATCTCTCTAGCCTTAATAGTTTTTGAGTTATCGTGTTCACAGACACACATAATTCCAAAATTGTGTTTTTCGGACTTATCAACATGGACATTTATCAAAATCTCGAATTCGAATTTTTTGACGATTGCAATACTTTCTCTTTGTATACTTCGTATACGAGAAAGTAAAAAGGGTTTCTTTGAACTCGGAGATGTCTAAAATTTGGAGCGTAGTCAAAATATCGAGATGGCGATTTCTTGACGATTATTTTTCGTATATGAGAAAAGAAAAAGAACATTTTTGAGGTCTGACGATATTTTGAGGTCGTAAATCTCCTTGCTTTTCACATAATATTACAAAACAGAGGCAAGATACTTTAATAAAGAATGGAGTGCTACAAATATTATTCAGTTATATGTAATCTGTTTAAAGTTATTGTTCAATAATCATAAAAATGAAACCCAAATTGCTTAAGCTGATTAGATATAGCTTTCCTTCATTTGAATGTGAGCACAAGAAACAGGAATATTTATAAACCCAACATCGCGCCATCTTGAATTGCTTCAGCTATTAATATCATGTACACTAAAACATTTCTGTACCCATTACTACTCTTGTATTGAAGTTTATATAGATCGTTTTGTTACATTAAATGCAACATGTTTGTATCATTCACTTTTAAAGGATTTTATTTTCATTTTCGTCCCAAGCCAGCAATGAAATCACGTTACTCTACATATTTATTAAGAGATTTCCGTTATCCGTTTGTTCGATTATCCGTCACAGTCCAGGTCCGGATGGGGACGGTTAATCTAAGTTTTACTATGCTAGGAATGAAAGCAGTAAGATGGGATGGCTATTAAGTAAGATGGAATTTTAACGTAGGACTACGTTCCTCCCATGGGGTCTCATAAGGAATTTGATTCACACGCCAAAACGCCACAGAAAACGTTGTATGGGAGATCCTCTATATCTCGGTAACTACATGTGTTAACAACATAACTAATGTCTTAGTTTAGAGATAAAGGGTAAAAAAATTGAAAATCGGAATGGTAGTTCAGCGTCTACAGAGTCGAAAAGTTGGGCAAAAATACGCATGGATTGGTGACGCGATCCTCTATATCTCGGTAACTATATATGTTGCAAACATAACTAATGTCTTATTTTAGAGATAAAGGGTAACAACAGAAGTTACTAAAAAAAAAATTGAAAATCAGAAAAGAGTTACGCCAGTAAAGTAGTCCTACGCCTTTAACCTTTAACATGAGCGGGCTGGTTTGAAAAAGATAGCCTTCCTTCATTTTTTAAAATTTCCTTTTGTTTAATAAACTTCTAAAATGTAACAAAATTGCCGAAAGGCTCAAAAATTGTCTGGTCATCCAGAATTCAATGTAAAAACATATTTTCAAGGATAAAGCTTACAGTTAAAAAGAAATAAGAAAAAAAAATCGATGAAAAATTAGCCTAAGCTGGAATTTCTTAATTTTGGAAATGGTATGACGAGATACAATCTCTTCAAAAGCAGTCTGGTAAAGGCAGGAAAAGATAATAGAATAGCAGCAAGCGATAATAGAATAACTAACCGCGAAGAGGCGAAGTGGCTGTGCCAGTGTGGAGCACGGTGGGTGCTGCCAGTTATTTATTATTGAGGGAGATATTCAAACTAATTCATTTTCTCGGCGGAAAAAAAATTAATCAGTTCACAGACCTTCTGTAATCTGATTTAAACTAGATTATATCATTGTTTTCAGAGCTCTTTTTTCACAATTATTTGATTTTTTTATTGCCGTAAATTTCTGTAAAATACTTTTAAATCTTAGTAATTTCTTGTTAATAATACTTAAAAATTGTTGCGGATCGTGTACTGTGAAACAAACAACATTAAAACCGATTTTCCAATCTATTTAATGGGAATATTCACAATTGAATGCCGTCTGTAATTTGTGTCTTTCATATCAATTGCAAGCAGCTGTAAAACATAAATTGTTCCAAGTTTTACAGTTTTCCCGCTCATTACTGAATTCAACATACCATCTCGTTCGTTTTCCCAAGAGTCTGTAAGTAAAAGCAAACACTTGTGTTCCAATTTTTATTGACGCAACGTTCTTTTTATCACCCAAATTTTCCTATTCCCTCGCAATATTTCTCCAACCTGTTATCAGTCACACTCGAGCGATTCCGAGCCTCCAGAATCTCTCTCGAAGTAATTGCCTCGTAACGGTCCCAAAGACATTTAAAAATTCTAACTTCCGCCATTTTTCGCCTCCAGGAACGTGACTCATTTTGATCGTTCGAACTTATAGGTCACCAGGGCTGTCTTGTCAAAACTATTCGAGCGTTGAAAAACGGTGGTTTAGTTTGTCAATTCACCTTTAAAGCAACCGAATATGGGACTTTTCTTTACTACAACGCTTTTTCCAGTGGGTTTGCTAAGTAAAAGGTGGTTAGAATTGTGTAGGGGAAAAAACCAATAGTCTCGATGCTATTTCAGAACATTGGGAAGCAAATGAAGCAAAATAAATAACTTAAATAAAATAAAAAGAAAAAGAATGTCTGGTAAAAATTACCCTTTTTATAATCTTTTAAGTCTTTACTTCCTCTAACACAAGAAGATATCTTGCGATATCTGCACTACGTTATTCTATATTCTAAATGCCGTGCAATACCAGAAGATATCGTACACTGTAAAAAAATCCCGTAAAATTTACGGTTTTAAACTGGCAGCTGGGTTGGTTGTGCAAAACCGTAAAAGTTACGAAGTAAATCCGTAGTCACAACGGTTTTTTACTGTATGAAATCAAGTTTTCTCCGTAAAAATTAAGTCATCGAAGTAAGTGACGTCATCGACTGAGTTGAGTTGTTTTTCTCCTTCTGTTCGAGTTGAGTTGAAATGTGCTGATATGTATTATCAATTAGGAATATTAATTAATCAAGGCTCAATTATTAATTTCAATTAGTTTAATTTTTAATTGAACTTACTTGGACGATTTCGATGCAAGATGGTGAAAAAACTTCTAACTCCTCCGCGACGGGGATCGAAACCGCGTTCATAGAAATAAAAGGTAGCCGCTCTAACCACTAGACCACCGGAGACTTCAGAAAAATAAAGAAAAAATAATCTATTTGAGTTTTAAAGTCACTATAGCTCTAGTGGCGCCACCTAGTGGTGTAAAAATCAACTATTGCCAGAACACGTGTTTTAAGGTTACGGAGATGGAACCCTATTAAAAACATGAAATAAATGCAATAAAATTACATTTAAGAAAAGGGAAAGTTATCGTACGGAAAGCAATGCCGTATGACGAAAAATAGAATTTGAACTGACGGTTTTAAACGTTTATGGCTGGAGCGAAAAACGGTGAAAAACCGTTTTGTCAACAAAACAGCTTTAAACCGTCAAATATACGGAAAAAGTCCGGGAAAAAAACTGATATTTTTTACAGTGTAGCAATATTGTAGAGCATCTGGTCCTATTACGGTCGTACGCATTAACGAAACTGTAATTTGTTGTCTATGATAATTATTAGTATCTATTTTGCTCTCGTATTACTTACAAATCCTAATTTGCATCACGATTGTAAATGAATTAGCATAAGACGAGTATTGAGGTATGTCCATATTAAGGAATTTTCGTTTATTTTTGCCCTCTATAATTCGTTTCCGTATGTCTTGAAGCATATACCACCGAGATTTGGCATTCTAATGACCGTTAATTGTTTCTTTATAGAACACTGATTAGGAATTATTTCGTTCTAACCATCAGGTACTGATTAGTTTTCTTTCTAGATTTGGATTCAGAGATTTAGGAACCAACGGTCAAAATACAACAACTGTGCCAGACACAACTTTCTTTAAATTAAGCCAAATCAATGTCTTTAAAAATGGCAACAGTTGATATTACTTTTGGGTTCCTATTTACAACCAGCGGGAGTGGTTTCCCTAAACTTTCTCGTATACTCCTAACACATATAGAGGAAAAAAATAAGCTAAAAGGCAGTAAAACGAACAAGAACCCCTAACTCAGTAGAGAAAAAAAATAAGCGAAACGTCATACCATGATTTCCGAAGGTCGTCAAACGCGAAAGTGGAATTAGAAGCCGGCGTGATTACCAATAGGGCTGGGTGTAAAACAAAGAAAACGAAATTTGCAATTTGAACGTCATTTTTTTAATCGATTGACACAAAAATTGGAAATACAGTGTACTCCCGATTATCCGGGTTAATCACCGAGAGGGATCGCATGGACAATAGAAAAACACGGATAATCCGACAAATCCTTTATATTAAAGAAAAAATCATCATCAGTACAAAAATATAAAAATTACTTACATTTGCATGCTATATAATATCGAACTAGGAATTTTCCCTTTAACATTTACTGCTTTAAAAAATCTGTAATGCGTCTTTGTTTCTGCTGTTTGTTCATCTCTTGTCGTATATCGACACATATTTTACGAAACTGAGTAATGTCACCGTAATCGAATCCTCTTTGTCCCATATAATCTAACCAAGTTTCCACAGATTGTAGAGCAGCAGAATGAGAAACTGTATTTTCCTCATTTGGTACATGTTCTGCATCAGTACTAGCTGATCCTCCATTATCAAGTTTTTGAAGGATTTCTAATTTTTGTTTAACATTTAAAACGTTTCGTTTTCGTTTCACACCACTCATTTTTACCAGTAAAAAATTTCACTGACTGACGATAACCAAGACGCAAAAACTAAAGGAACACGTGCTAAAGTAAAAGAAGACGTAGGAGTTAAAGAATGAAGTGTCAGGAAGAAGCGTGTTCGTATGAGAATGAGCTAGCAGGAAGTGGATGATTCATTTCTCGGAAAATTAGGGGTTGAACCGGTAGAGATTGCACGTGGAGGAAGAAAGAATAAATCCATTCTTTAGCCTCCATCGTCACGGCTCACTAGTTTCACGGACTGAATCTCTCGATCGAACATCAATATCGATTTTACATGCATGATAAGCGTGAAAATGTTTCTCTTTAAATTTTTTTGTGAGTCCGGAATGAGAATGGATAATCCGCAAACCGGATAATCCGCGCACGGAAAATCTACCATTAAGGTAAGAAGACCACATACCAAATTTCATTTATCAAAGTAATTTTTTAAAGAAGTTATTGCGTTCAAAAGTATGCGATTATAAAGACAAACACACAGACAACCTTTTGACGGATTTGGCCCAAAATTTGATACTAACCTACACACACACACACATTCCTGATGATAAAAATGTTTACCAAATGTTATCCACCTATTTATTTAGGTTTGTAAGTTATCGCGTTCACATTAACACGGACATGGAGACAGGCAGACTTCCCGTGGACGGATTTTGTCCAAGATTTGATAGAAACATACTAAATATGTGTAAAGATCACATACCAAATTTCATCCCTGTATCTCTAATAGTTTTCGAGTTATCGTGTTCACAAACACACAGACAGACATAATTCCAAAATTTTTCGGACTCGGGGAGGTCTAAAACGTGGAGATTCGACAAAATCTCGAATTCGAATTTTTTGACGATTACAATACTTTCTTTTCTGCCATACTTCGTGCACGAGAAAGTAAAAAGTAACGCAGCTAAACTATTATAGCTTGTAATGATGGAATTAGAACGGAAAATAAATTCAGAAAATAACGTTACGATAACATAAAACACCTGCGGATTTTATTAGAGCAAAAATATTTCTTATGGAATTTTACTTATGGATGATGTAGTTTCGTTTAAGTTTACTTAGATTAGCTTCCCGTTTTGAAAGTACATCAGGGATGGGGGCGGGAAAGAATAATAACTTCCTCACAGTACCGTGGGAAACTGCCATTGTGAAAGGTTATTTTGTGTACTTATAAGAGTTTTTTATTTGTGCTTTTCTATAACGTTTCTTTGCGTAACGCAAACGCAGTGCTTTCTGATCACAGGTATACATGACACTTTTATATGGATTATGCGAGAAAGTCAATGGGAGGAATCTCTCAATTTTTCTTTCTGAACTTCCAACAAAAAGGCAGAGAGGAACTAGATGCTTTTCATCAGAGCTCAATTCCTTCTCTTCTCTTTCCTTCCCAAACAAATGGATTTTATTTTGCGTTATCGGTTATAAAACATTTTAAATATTTAGCATTTGCAGAGAAAAGAAAAATCGCTGATAGCGGAAATAGCGGCTGCTCACTGAACCGAAAAACGGAACGAGCAATTCCGTGCGATCCTATTACTCAAGGCCGAACACTACTTAAAAAATCGCCTTTTACTACTGCACGATCGGAGAGAAGTTACGAGTATGTGCCAATGCAAAACGCTATTACCTGTTGGAGACTGATATTGAAGACATTTAATTCAAGCCACTCGAGTTTTTTGCCACTCGAAACTTGACGTCAGAAAGTATTTAATCATCATTTCAGGCGTGTGAACCTCTCAAGCTTTCGTTTCCGCAATTAATGTTGACTGGAGTTAATCGGATTATACTGGAAATGGTTCGGTGCATTTAGGATTAATATTTAGTTGAAATCTTATATTCTGCGGCTGAATGTCATAAGATTCTGCTTAGTTGCGCTTTCTCCTTCAAAATCGGATTTTTTCGAATGTTTAAGAGCTGAATCTAGCAATTTTTCTGGAGAAATTCTCAGGTTTTGAAATCATTGATATTTCTAAATGCGTGAAGATTAAAAATGTTCTCAGCGTTCCTATTATTACGCTTATAATTTCTTTATGTTTCTAAAATCATTAAGTTTTTCAAAACATATGGTAACATGTTGCTAAATTTTGCTGATTGATTCATTGTATCATTATTTTGTTCCCAGCCTTGCCCTTGAAAACAAAATTATTCTGTTCTACGGCAGCAAATTCTGTACTTGAGAGATATTGAAATCGTTTGGTTTGGATTTTGGCAAACATACTGTTACGAAAATTGTCCTGCTGGTATACGGTGGAAACAGTCCAACAAGCAGGATAATGGAGAATGACGCTTCATTCCAGGAATATTCTAGAAAACACGAAGCACAGATGACAAGAGAAACAGCACTTGTACAAATTATCAATACAAACAAATAGCAAATCACTAATATAATAACAGTAACAGTACTTTCAGTATCGCTCAGAGTCTATATGTTTACCAGCTCGCACTGCGGACAAAACTTCAAACACATTCCAAAGACGTTTACTCGTCTCAGCACCTCTGGGTTTTTA
This sequence comes from Araneus ventricosus, assembly GCA_013235015.1. Classification (NCBI taxonomy): domain Eukaryota; kingdom Metazoa; phylum Arthropoda; class Arachnida; order Araneae; family Araneidae; genus Araneus; species Araneus ventricosus. Next base: position 35,212 of record BGPR01009316.1, on the reverse strand, counting down.
TTTCTTTTCCGACTGGGTGAGACGTCACATAGAACCATCTAGTACATTCTCTATATCTCTGTTCCTGATAGAGATAGGACGATAATTCTAGTACTTTCGAGGACCTTCTTTTTGTCACCAAAGTCTCCAAATGGGCGGAAAGTTTGTCGCCAAGGTCGGGGGTATTGGCTACGCCTCTTCCCGACATCCGATAAAACATCTGTAAATGTGTCTTTCCAACTATAAGACTAACATTGCTAGGAAGCGACATTATAAGTTCATAACAATACCCAAATCGCATTAAAAGTAAGGACAAAAATTTATGTATGTCGAGTATGTCTTATCAAACTTTCGGATATTGCCTTTAACAAAATACCCACCTTCTGCATGTTTTCTGTTTCAAACGCTGCAACCAAATATCTCCCATCTTCGAACACACACAGATAAATAAAAAAATGTTTGCCATTTAAGACCTGCCATTGAAATTTTTCAGCTGGTCAATACAAGATGTCACGCGCATAGACGAAGAATGATAAATGTTATACGTTACAAATTATGAAAATCTAGCCAGCAATAGTTTTAGTATCGTACATTAACCCTTTCTAAGGCCGTGAAAAACATAATTCCCACCAAATTCATCAATTTTTAAATGGAGTTTTAAGGTTGGCGTATGTTCTCGCCAAAATTTTCGATGAAACAAAAGCCTAGATGTTCCAATTTCTTATCTCGAACTATAACGAATCTTCTTTACATGATAACTAATTATTAATTAACAAAATGAAGTAACAAAAATTAATACCATGCACTATGCTAAATGAATTTCTTTTCTTAAATTAATCTCAATCCGAAAAAGTTAATTTATTATACTACTACTAAAAAAAAAGGCCCTTGAAAGTGTTGAGCGTAATCAATGAGAGTTAATTATTTGACTTGGATAATCCTAATTTGCAAGTTATAGGATCACTCTTTAAGAGGGAAGATCGCACTGGGATACATGCGGTGTACGCAAATTACGTTTTCATGATTTATTCAACTGCAAGCATTAAAAGGACCTACCATGCTTCGTCTCCGAGCTTATCTCTATCCTTCTACTAGTTAGTTACTTTGATCAAATAATTTTTAACTCAAAGAAAAGATCTTTTAAAGAAGTTAAACTTACTTTTTTGATATATAGATATTTTTTGATATACTTTTTTGATAGAAGTTACTTTTTTGATATATAGAGAATATTTTGCCACATAATTTTCTTTAATCTTAATATAAATAAAAGTCAATGTGGGTATGTTTGTGTGTATGTTCCACATCTCCTCCTAAATTACTGCAGCAATTTCAACCAAACTTTGCACACTTATTATTTAAGACAAGAGAAAGATTATTGTCAACTTTTCGAAGTCCTAAAGTTAATTAAATAGTCAGATAATTAGAGATTAACCGAAACCTTTTTCCGTATTAACTTCGGAGCAAATTATCCCCCCAAAAATATCTTTATACTATCTTAAAGTTAAAAATTTTATCTTTTCAATGATACCAATTTTATATCTATGAAATGTTTCCTTCAACTTTTATTAATTTTTCAAAATTTAATGAATAAATTATTACAGCAGACGATGCTTAAATAAAGCAAATTTTAATGATACTTCGTTGCTAGGCGACAGTGAGACTTTGGACCAATTCTTTTTATTTCTGTAAACATTTTTAAAAGAAATGAAAGATTACTGTCAATTTTAAAAGGCTCAAAAGTTAATTAAATTTTTTAAATTAAAAGTTACGCAATATTTTGCTGGTTTTTGTGATATATTTCGAAAGTGTTATGTTACAATAACTATTTTTATACTATACTAGCTGTTTTGCCCGGCGTTGCTCGGGATTAAAATACTTTCATGTCTAATATTTTTGATGTAAAAAACTACTTTTTGTATAGAAAATTACAATACCCAAAATTCTTTTATCACCTGAAATGTTTTTTAATTAAAATGAGAATATCAGTTGAACCAGACGATTTGTAAAAACCGTCGATAGCTAATTTTCTCCATAAATTATTAGTATTTATTGCATAGTACTTCAAATTTTGTTCATAAATCTTGCAGTATAAGAAAGATTTTAACGGATGTTTTGGGACAATTACATAGTAAATTTTGCATTGAGAAAAAGCGTTAGAATAAATATGAATAAAAAATAATAAAATTCGTCTTTATCCAAAATTCTTCTAATGTGATCTTGCTTAATTTTCAATTAACTAAAATTTTAATTAGATTTGAGGCTTTTAAAAGTTGACGATTGACTCTCTTCTTATGTAAAACGTATTTATAAAAATAAGCAAACATTTCAGAAATAAAGGTAAATTAGTTCAAAGTCTAACCGTTGCCTAGCAACGAAGTAGCTGTAAATTTGAGTTATTTCAAAATCGTCTGCGCGTAATTAACAATTATTATACATTAAAAAATTAATAAAAATTGAAGGAAAAATGTCACAAATATAAAAGTGGCAGCATTGAGAAGGTAAAATTTTGAACTTTAAGATGGTATAAAAATATTTTTTGTCGGACAATTTGCTCCGAAGTTACAGCGGAAAAACGCTTCCGGTTAATTTCTAATTAACTGCCTGTTTAATTGACTTTTGGACTTAGAAAAGTGCATAAATGTCTGCCCCTTGTCTTAAATAATAAGTGTACAAAATTTGGTAGAAAACTGGGGCCATTGGTTTAGGAGGAGATGTGGAACATAGCCACATACATAACCACAAACCCACGATGACTTTTACTTATATTAAGATTAAAGTTTAAAAAATAGCTTTTCAGCGACACATATTTCATTTGCGTTCAAAATTGTTGCTCTCATTTCAATAATTTGAAAAATAATTCAATTGTGTATAAAATTCACAATTTTTAGCAATGTATTTTTTATTGTTAAAGAACAAGAATACGTATGAAGAGCTGTTGCCAGAACATATAAACAAAATTCTGGAAGAATACTACAGAAAAGTTTAAAAGCAGACGATTCATAATTTATATCGGGAATAACTGTTGATCTGGTTTATTTTGACGCTTTTTATTAATGAAAATTTAACTATTTAATTAGTTGACCCAAAGCATTCATCAAAATCCTTCTTATACTTCACTATTTAAATAGTTTTTCGTTCATAATTATGAACGAAATTTGAAGTAAAAACGTTTCAGACGATAAAGGAATTTTTGTATTATAATTTTCTGTACAAAAATAGTTTTTTCATTAAAAATATTAAACATAAAAGTGTTTTAATCCCGAGCAACGCCGAGCATAACAGCTAGTGAACAAATAAATAAGAATATTATGCTTTCAAGCTGAACATGAAAAATGGAACAAGCTGGTTCTATCGCATACGAAGAAAGGGTTATCTTCTTATATGACAATGGTAGAATCCGCGGGAAACCGTCATTAATTCAAATTTCGCTATTTACAATATTTAGAAAAATATTAAAGGTTGTAGCATATTCCATGTTACAAATAAATATTAAGCCTTGCTTTGACTATCATGACAGCTAAATAAATAATTATTGTTACAAAAAATCTTCCTTTGGGTGTACGTGAATGTAGTCCAATAAGCAGGATAATAAAAAAAATAATGACTCTTTATTCTACGATTATTTTAGAAAAAAAACGTAGCATAGGCAACAAAACTAATCAGCACTTTTATAAATTAATAAAATAAGCAGACAGCGGACACTAAAAAATGTCAGCAACAGCACTTTTAGTAGCGCTCAATGTCTATCAGCTCAAAGCTTGTACTGCGATCAAAGCTCCAAAGACGACTGACTCCCTGGTTTGAGAAACTTGCTCTTTATACCTTTTCCGACAGGATGTGACATCACATAGAAATCTCTCGAATGTTCTCTAAATTTCCCTTTCCAGTAGAGATAGGACTATAATTCTTTATTTTATTACTCATACTGTATGCACATAAAGTGCGATCATTCATGTACCTCTAATTAACTTCTACTAGATGCAGCTCCATAAAAATATAGAAAAAATACTAATGTTGATTAAATTCGCCAAAGAAGAATCGATGTGTATAAGAAGCAGAATGATGATAGAAGACTGATTGCCTCAGTGAATTGGTTTTATTATTGAATACATGCACGGGAAAATGTATATACCAACCAAAAATTAGCCTTCTCTCGCAGCATACGGGTTAATTCGAATAGGTCGTCAGGTTAGCTATCGGAAACTCAGAGTAGAGTCCTAAAACGGGACATTCATGATCACGCCGCTCCACTCTATTTGACGCATATCACTCAAAACCCTTCGTCAATGCAAAAATCCGATGAGAATTGGTGTAATCCAAAGAAAAGTTTGGAAATCAAATGTATTCAGTGTATTGGACCATAAGAGTGAAATACGATCCTGCAGGAGGCGAGGATGTTCCTTCCAAAAAGCGAAAACCATCCGTGGGGGGGGAGAGAGTGGGTGGGAGTCAGACTGAGGAAATCAGGGAAGGGGGACGTTTTGAAAGCAGGTGCAGGAGTAAGCGCAGTACCCCAGGGGATCGGGTTGCCCGTAGGCGATGGGTTTGCGGTTGGCTCGGTCCGACCTGTGAATGGCTGACCTAAAGGGATGGCCTGAAACTGGACGGAAGAGCTCCCCTCCTGAATTTCCAGCTTAATAGCCATCATCGGCCATGTCCCAAACCCTCACAGGAGATACTTCCCGTCATTCGGAGTGGAGGTCACTCTATTCTAAGCCATTTATATAATTAAATAACCACTAGAGAAGCGAGAACCAGCTTACTTATCCGGAGGATTCTCATCCATGTACTGGCGGTGCAGTGGCGTACCTACATAAAATGGCGCCCAGGGCAAATACCAAAACTGCGCCGCCCCCCCCCCCTCTTTTTTCTTTTGAAATGTGATCCACATCTTCTTTTCGGAACTTTATGCCAGGGAGTGCAAAGATTAAAAGTGCAAATAAACTTTAAAAATAACATATAAAAAATCTTTGAGTTGATCTTGAGTTGAAAATAACATATAAAACACTTTTGAGGGCCTTCAGCTCCCGATTCTTTCTTCTTCATTGCTTCATATTTTATGAATACAAACAGAGCTAAAATAAGAAAAATCACGCTTTTAACTAGAAGATTTTAAAAATTTCATAAATAAATTATAGGTTCTTAAATATTTCTCTGACTTATGAAGATAATCGAAAGAGTTTCAAGTTTTATTTTGGACCATATTAATTTTTTTTACCACTGAGGCAAATTTTTGCGACATAATGAATAACAAATAATTCATTTCATGCTGGAGTATATTTAAAAGTAGCTAAATATTTCCGTTCAAAAATGAGGTGAAAGTGTGAAATAAACATACAAAAGATGCCTGCAGCAAAGTTTCTAATAGAATTATAAAAGTGCAATTTTATAAATTTAGATTCATTCATTTTATGCAGTGTAAAACTGAAATTAACAAAACTGCCAAGAGGAATTTCGTGTTTTATAATTAAATCACATAAAAAAATTAAAGATGTTTAACTTGATAATAGTATAATAACTTCAATTTTTTCGGATATAATGTATTTTGCAAAACAAACGGAGGAGAGGGGGAATCTGATAGAAAAGTTATGACTGCTTGCTGGTGAGATTAAGCCTCTAAATGCCGAAGGTTTCACGGGCAAAGACATCATTCCAGATTTTATCGAGACAAAAGCTTGGACTAGACATCTTAATTAAAACTAAAACATTAAAATTGAAGTAATCAGTCTAAAATTTAAATTTAGAATAATTTTCACTGAAATTAATGAAAATATATACATTATAGACATCATATCCAAAAGAACTTCAGGCATGCGCATGACGATATCATTTCTTAGAATTATTATCATGATCAGGATAATAATCTTCAAAACTACCTTTTCGCAATATACAAAAGAAAAGTACATGCAAAGGCGTTAATACTTTATTTGAAAATCATTTTGTTGAAAAAAAAATCTGCTGTAAACTTAGCAGAACATTTGAAATTTACTTCATAATTTAATTTTAAATCTTCTTGCAAGTTTATTTAATTCTTTGGCATTTTAAATGCAAATTCTTTTAGAAAATCCTTGCTATTTTAAAGAAATTTATTTAATTTTTTTTCAATGTCAATTTAAGATCTGTTTGCAAGGTCTGCAAGATCTGTTCATTTTTACCAGCAATTGCAAAACTTTATGAGGTCTTTTCTCTCTCTGGTTTTTTTTTTAGTTTGGCAGAACAACTGCATCTATGTTCTATAAACACTATCGCATTTTCGTCATACAAATTATGCAAATATTCAGTGCTAAAAACAATGTTAAAGATAGAGAACATACGTCTTTTAAAGTTGCTGGAGTTCTCTTACTCTGCGCAAAAAATGGACGTATATTTCCCGTTCTTCACTCTTTGCTGACTGAAAATAGGAATGACACTTGCTAACCATTTATCACCAATTTCAGAAAAAATTGATGTCCATTCAATGTCTATCATGCATACCGTGAGAAACCTTAAGAACCACCAGGTCAGAAGAAAGCATCAGGAACCCTGCGGAGATAGTCATCCCTAACCATCCTCCCTTATACCACCCGGTAACATATTTACAAACCCTACCCTAATAGAACTGAGGCAAGAAATCGGACAATATGATTGGCTCGCTTCGCCGAGAGCCGATGACGTCGTTCTTTGCTCTCGTGCGTGTACTTTTCATTAGTATAATTTCTTACAGTGTGGGATGTTTTATTTTTATGATATTTTAAAGAATAATTTCATTTTTAAAAATATTACAACCCACGGAAGAATGTTTTCTGTGCTCAACTGTGGGAAAACGGAGAAGAAAAGTAGGACGACTCTTGTTTCGTTATGATTGCCGTACGCTACGTGCGAGAGCTGAAAACGACGTCACTGCTCCTCGTAGCTAATGATATTGACTGATTTCCTGCCTCAGTTCTATCAGGGTAGGGTTTGTAAAAATGCCACCCGGTAGGGTGGGAGCTCTAAACGAGCTTCTAATTTCGCGATGAGGGATTCGGACAACAAATCTCTGAAATATAATATTACTTGTTATTTTGTCGCAGCTTGAGGTTTCCGGGTTGTAAAAGTGACTGTAACCTTAAGATTTTCCCACACTTGGTTGAAATCATTTCAATTTTTAAGAATATTAGGAATAAGAGCTTCCAAAAAAAACTACTTTTATATTAAATACAACCGACTGATTCCTTAATTTTGCGCCCCCTTGCAATTTGCCCAGGGAACTAACCCCACCTTCCCCACCCTTTTTACGCCACTGTGGCAGTGCCTCCCTGTAAAAGGTGTTTCAAAAGGCCTTAGACAAACTTAAAGGGTAGGTCAAGCATACAGAAACAACTCATTTTTACAATGGGTCGCAAAAGTAAAGGGCTACTGCTATAGGCGGCTCTTTATCAGTAAATTAAGTGAAAGGAAAGGATATACCAGATAAAATGCACAACACAGGTTTCATGGATTACAAATTCAAAGCAGCACAGCAGCACGGTTGAATGAATAACACTATTACAAGCTGTACGTTTCATGACAGATATAAGGACAGGTAGGACACAATATCAGCAACACGCCTTTAGAATTATTAAAGCAAATATACAAAGGACTTGCTGTCCGAATATACACACTCTTCTCATGTTGTTATTCATATAACTGTGTTGTTGTGCTTTTATTATTTTGTATCCAATAAACCAGTGTTGAAAACTCTATCTAATGTCCCCTCATCTTTTACTCAATTCAGTGACAAAGAGCCCTCTGTCTCCTCTCTGCATTTCCTACCTCATACTCTACTGTAAAAATTAATTGTTTCTGTATCACTGACAGACCCTTCAAGTTTGTCCAGAAAAATTGAATTGCATATTCCCGGAAACAAAATATTAGAGTGCTTCTAAAACACATACTTCCCCAGAATTTTTTCTTCTTTATTAGATTACTAGCTGAAATCCATATTTTTCCTGACAGACCCTTCAAGTTTGTCTAGAAAAATTGAATTACATGTTCCCGGAGACAAAATATTCTAAATACATGCTTCCCCAGAATTTTTTCTTCTTTATTAGATTACTGGCTGAAATCCATATTTTTTCGTATACCGGCCTCCTGTTTTTTTTTGTTTTTTTTTTCCTCCCTAAAAATATTGTCACCAACTTTCCCCAAGAAACATAAATCTTCTTTGAATCTTTTCATGTTGAATTAAAACTTTCAAATATAGCCTTTTTGTCACCTTATAACAGTATGGTTTGAATGAAAATGAGAGAAAATTAAAAAAAGAACATTTATTTTAAACATTATAAGGATGAGTTTTCTGGTTTGTTTACAAGCCTGTACTACGTATTTCCGGTGTAATGCTAAGTCAATGGATCTTCAAAGCGGAAGTCCAACATACGAGCAGATAAAGTCAAGGTTTTTAATGTAAGTAAACGCACCAGAAAACTCGTCCATAGTTAAATAACTAATACAGCTTTACAATGTATAAATATACTTATACTGTATAGCTTGGTTACTGCGAAGCTTCTAAATAAAATGTTTTAAGCCGGCCATTCACTTGAAGTATAGTCATGCCATTTGTCCTAAGCCCGGTTTTTTCCCACACATTTTAATCTAAAAATACAGGCATGCCATTCACTTGTATTTAAAAGGATGCTAACTCTGAACTAAGATAGGGGGAGTGATCTTCTTTCCCTCTCTACAGCTGCTTGTCAGTCGTTCCTCGATTTTCCACAGTCAGCATATTTTAATTTATGCCACCCTCAAAGCGAGGCTTCAATATACGCAAGGCCAGCAGATTTTAATTTATGCTACCCTTGAAGCGAGGCTTCAATCTACGCAAGACATTGTTATTTTCGCTAGCCCCTTTAAAGATTTTTCATTCCGATTTCATTACAGACGGACTTCCAACCATGGCAAGCAGTTTGTCTCATTTCAATAGATTTTTATCGCTTTTTTCTTCTCACATTCCAAAATATACAGTTTGTCTGTGAAGTGAATGGCCGGCTTTATAAACAGGGGGTGCCAGAGGGGGCACCGGGGGAGCCAGGGCCCCCCGTCGGGCAAAAATTTTGTATCCCGTCGGGGAAAATTTTTGTACGGTGTATTCAACTGTAGTTGATAAATAATAATCTGGCGATAATTATCTAAAATAATTATCAAATAGCTCAGTGACCTTCTATCACATTCAATGCCAAGATTTTAAAAAATGGGAATAGAATACAGATTATAATTTTTAATCTTCATTCTAAATAATAAAGAAATTGACTGAATTTAAAGAAGTCTTATGTTTAAAAAAATTTAAAATGTTGCACTGAATTTAAATGCAAGCAGCGAGGCTACTAAGTTTAAATTTATTTAATAAAACTGTGAATGTGGCATTAAACTTGTATAATCAAAAATATTCAGAAATTTTAGGAAATTTCGATATTATTTCTTTTTTGAAGCTGAATGAACTTATGTAATTCCATTAAATATTTACTGTCATATATTTTGAACTCTATAATTATAAAGTAAATAAAGCATACCTTATTAGTTCTATTCCTCAGTAGAAGAAGAATTCTTTTAAAAAACTAATGTAATGAACACCACAATCTTCATCACGAAATCTGACTAAAATTCTGCCTTGGGTTTTCTCGTCGTCTGACAGCTGTACGAACTGCTTTGAAAATGTATGTAAGCTTCAAAAATACAGTAAACTCTCCCACGTTAACGCGATCTAATTGCATATTTAGATCTTAAACGAGATTTCTTCTGTTCAAGCACCTGATTGTGATAATAAAATGCGGTTTTAAACGATGATGGATATTAACAAATGATACTTAAAAGGAATTTAACAGATGTGTGAGTGGGAAGCAGAAGTACGCGCGCGATGGATATACAATACCCTGAAATAGTTAAATGACTAAAGGGAACTGGGTCTTATCTACTGAGCTGATCTATTGCTACTAATGACTACAGATATTCATTGTAAAGAAAAGCACATCAATCACTCTAATCATTGAAACGACACCTTCCTGAGAAGATGTTTTCTTTGTACTGATTGGGTTTCCTTCTCAAGCCTAGGAAAGCGAATATCTGGTCGTCTGGACTACTATCTCAACTAAGCTTTTACATATGTTTGAGTCTGGTTGGTATGCACATCCGATTTGTGTGGCGTAAGTCAGCGACAAATTTCCGTAACTTGAGGTACATTGATAGCTGTGGGGCCATTGTGGGGCCTTGAAACAAATTTCGTGCTACAAAATATTTTATTACATTTTGCGATGCATTGCATCGCACAATTTGGTATCGTCAGGAGTAAAGGAATACACAAAAATGATAAATAATTAAATTATTTTTATAAAGTTATCATTTCAGTCAAACAAAAATCCTTAATAAATGAAATAACAAAAATAATTACTTCATAAATGCAATTTGGTATGCGAGATACTAGAATGGGTTAACAATAGGTGATTTTTGTTTAATTTTTTACATACATTATAGTAATTTCGTTGATAATACCATTACGATTTTAGTTATTTCGTTTAAAAGGATTGGATAAATAAAATGGCTAAGCAAATAGATCGTTCTTCGCTAATGCTAGATCTCAAATAATTTCTTACTATTTTTAATTTTGAGAAAGACATACGACTATATGCTACTGTTACATACGACTGTTACTGCTAAGGTCAATATAATTTTAGAACAGAAGTAAAATTTGGACATAATTGAAGAATTTATTTTTAAATAAATGTTGTAGGATTTCCGGTATTGTCTCCTGGAAGGCAAAACTTGATGGCCAATTTTATTTTCAATAAATGAATCCGTGCAATACAATTTTCGTTTTGCAAAATCCGTCAGAGGTGGGGGGGTCCTCAAAAACGCTGGGCCTTGTGCGCTCACACCATTCGAAACCCCTCGGGACAGAACTGCCCTCCCCGAGCTTGGAACCCCTTTAAAGGGTTCTCTATCAGTTGAATGGGAGGAAGTTCATATCGTGCTCCCGTAGGGAGACATGATTGACCTCACATTTGTCCTTGCTTCCGTTAAGTTGACCTGACACGCGTGCGATATGTCTATAGGAAACAGAGCACATAGGCTTTCTTTCATGAGTATACACATATTGGCCACAAGGAGTATCGATTGGATTTACAGAGCCAAAGAGCATAATTGAATTTTGAAAGGATGAGTAATGATAAACAACACATTACAATACACTTGATATGAAATTGGCAAGGGTATGTAGCATTTGATTTTGGTTGCAAACTTTCCATTCTTGTGGAAAAGGACAATTATTTCTTTTTTAAGGAAGCAGGGAAACAATTGAACTGGAGGCACTTGTTGAAGTAGGAATGCAGAAGGTTGGGAATTCTGTTGCCCAGATAGCACGTAAGTTTGCAGCAAGTTTGATTTTGACTTGTCATGGCAAAATTTGACGCGTCAAACTTGAATCGAACTTGTAGCAAGTTCGATGTGACAAAT
>BGPR01009316.1:0-23781 GCA_013235015.1 Araneus ventricosus | reverse complement strand
ATTTTTTAGAACACTTTACTTATACTTAATAAGACTTTTTGAAAATTAAAAGTGTGATTTAAATAACTGCTATTTGGAACAGATATTTAAAATTAGCAATAGCAAAAATATTTGTTACTCAAAAAATCGTGAATTATACATCTCTGGCTCTTGCGGGAACGGAAGATAATATGAACAAATTTTCTTAATTTTTTTCCTCTCGTTTTATTTCACACCGATTAGCAACTATTCCGCGGCGACATGAAAACATTTTTTGAGTTTTTTCAAAATAATTGCAAAAATGGTGAAGAATTATAAAATCAACAACTTGGTGACTTCTGAATAAATAATGATTCCCTGATAAGTATTTGTTATTTGAGACTTAAGCTATATTTTCTAAGTGTTGGCAACGCTTATGATTTACAAGATGATCGCTTCGGGACTGTTAGTTTCGTTCTGAGAAATAGAAAATTGTACCTTGTTAAAAATGGGTTCGATTGTTTTAAGCACGTTGTCTATTTTTCTAGGATTATTTTTTATTCTTGTGGGATCGATGAAAATTTCTCCCACTATAAATAAAGAAATGCATAGAGAGATAGTAAGTATTATAATCATGTCGTAGTATTTTCTTTTCCTTTGATTTTGATTGCTTGTTTCGGCTTGTTTTTTCTCCCTCTTTTTTATATTTTATTAATTCTGCAAGTAGATTCGAAGAAATATTCAATTCATACTTTGTTTTTTTTATAATAAACAATTTAAAATAATTATGAAGCTTGCAGTATTATAATTATTTATGCCTAAATATTTACAATAGTAATCTTGGTTTTTGTTTCATTGTTTGGTGTAAATTAAAAATTTCGTAACGGTTGAATAATACAATTTTTGTTATTGGAGATTTTAGCAACAATTTATGTATATCTGACAAATTTTCTTCTTAGCTTTGATTATTTAAGGAATATTGTAATAACATTTAATGTATTATGTTAATACTTTATGTTGCTCTCTCCCATTAGAGTGTAAAGATTGTCTATTACAGTGGTTCCCAACCCATGGGCCGCGGAACACTAGTCAAGAGTCGAAGTCAGGGGAACTTCAAGAGTCTTCATTTGTTTCTTGCGTTATAAAACAATATATTTTTATTCCTTTTACAGTAAGCTTCACTAATTACTAGCATATAAGGGCATCTAATATACAGGGTGTCCACACTTATCATGGTCCAGTAGCTAATTGCTAAACTGTTAGAGATAGACATATAGTTCCAATTCGAAAAATGTTTTAAATAAAGGGAAGAATTATATTTTATGTTTTTTGAGTCACTAAATATATTTCTGAAAAATTTACGAATTCTAACTTTTTATACAGTTCCCGCGGTCTTATTAGTCGTATTTAGTAAAATATCCTTGACACTTTAAAATTTTGACCAAAAAAGTCCCACTCTTCAGCGACTAAAACTGAGCGAGTTATGGAGCTTTGAATTTCATGATTTTTACCAATCAGCGGCCTCGTCAAGCAACTGCTGCGCATTGATTGGTGAATCATTTGCAAGACGGCTATTGAAATGGTGTAAAGTGGTCTAAGTCAGCAATATTCAAAGCTCCATAACTCGGTTAGTTTTAATCGCAAAAGGTTAGGACTTTCTTTGTTTGAAATGTTAGAGTGTCAAAAATATTTTACTAAATATGATTGATAGGACCAGGGCATTGCATAAAAAGTTAGATTTCGTAACTTTTTCAGGAATATATTTATTCACTCAAAAAACATATATATTATAATTCTTCCCTTCATTTAAAGCATTTTTCCAATTGAAACTACATGTCTATCTCTAAAGGTTTAGAAATAGCTATTGGACCACGATAAGTGTGGACATACTGTATATATATAAATATATGTGTTTGTATTTTTTAATTGTATGTTTAGTTAGTAGGCCTCAAAATATTTTTTTTACACAACAGGTGGTCCGCACAACCAAAAAGGTTGGGAACCACTGGTCTATTATATATGACATGTTTGTTAAAAGTTCATTGTGGTGGAATATATTTTTTCACAACTGTTTAACCTCATTTTAATGCTGATGGAATAAGTTTATAAAAACATCTGCTTTATTTAAATTTGCCATCGTTTTATTGAGTGAGAAAAAGAAATTTTGTATTTTTACTTCAGTCTTAACAATAACTCAATTGCGCTTCAATTATGCAATTTGGCACAAATTTATTTTTAAATTCCTCAGAATTTATTAATTTAATGATTATTGTAGGAAGATAATTGTTATTGGTTTGACTTCGCATTGCTGATAAATGATTACAAAAGAATATTTTACTTCTAATGCTATTAACATGATAAATTACCATGCCATTTTATTTGCAATGTTTGATTTAAAAAACTGTCTTATTTCCGGTTTCAGAATCCAACATAAGTGCAAAAGTACTTCCTTTTATCTTCTTTAACCCTTTGCGGACAGGTACGTCGTATAATGCGAGCCACATTTCTTCGATTTTGAGATTGAGGTGTAGGAAATCTAGTTAACGAAGAGGACAGCGGCTAAAATTTGGATACAAATGTGTATATTATCCATCTATTCAAACTCTTATTATACTATGAAGAATGAAGTTTTATATAATTAAATAAGCACAGAGTTGGAAAATCTGATGTGAGTGTTCTAAAAAGTTACCTGCCTGCAAAAGGTTAAAAAATTCCTCCTGTTAATGATCCTATCTGTTAGCCCTTTATTCTGGTTGGAAAAATATTATACTTAGTATCAACCACATTGATTTTGTCTTGCTGTAAAGAACATATTATAAATTGCCAGCATGTGAGAAAAGCTTATTTGCAAAAGGTAGCGGCTTTCATGAAGTTTTGAAATATATATATATATATATATATTATGATATTTCGTTAAGTAACATTTTTAATAAACAGGCAGTCTTTGATCCAATCGATGCTTTATTTCAGTTTCGATTTATCCATTTTGAAGATTATAATGCTGATTATATGAAATTAATGGTTATAATAATATCTTTAAAAGTAAATTCCAATCCATGGACATGAATGAAACTTACGCTCAAAGGCAGTGTGTTGACGGAAAGGAATTGCATTATGAGAAGGAAAGTTACAACATTGTGGTGAGTTTTCATACTAGTTTCGAAAAGGGGAAAGTTCCGAATTCTACAGCCAGTCGAATCTGGTCTTCTTCCATTTAAAGTGGCAGTTACTCTTATACTAGAGTTTAAGTAGAAATAATTTTATGAATTAAAAGTTAAGAAGCATTTTTAAAACTAGGACACTTTTAAATTATTACATATATATATATTACTATTGCAACATGATTATTTAAGATTTTAAAAACTTCTGTTTTTCTCATTTGCAGAGGAGAAATTTTGTGCAGTATGCAAAAGTTTTTCCTTTGGCAAGAACACTTGGCTTCAAAATACCATCCAAATACTTTCGTATGGTTGTTGGCTGGCTAGAAGTGGTATGTGGAATCAGCCTTATATTTGTGCCTGGTAAGTTTTACTTATGTCTCATTAAAATACAGTAATCTTTATATATTTCTATCAGGCCATATTTATCAAGAGGGTGCAGTTGACAAAATGGACTTTCTTTTGGGTGGTAAATGTGGTAATCCTAAACCTTATTTCCTTTACTTTTAGCAAATTTTTGAACAATTGGCACGATTATGATGACCTTGGTGGTGTGCAAGCACTGTGTTCTTGTCTTACCTTCTATTGTATGTTTGTAATTAAAACTTTTAAGATTTAACTTCTTATTATTTATGTGGGTAGTCTGCTTTTATACCTAGGAGGTTCGAGTATCACTTTTATGTTTGGATTCCACTTAAAATAAACTGTGCTTTGTACATGTTATGTCTGTCATTGTGAACTTGAATTTCCATATATTAATAGGGAAGTTAGAAGCTTTAAATGCTTGATTATATGTTCTTGTCATCTGACCATGGTTTAAAATTATGTGGTGCATCACTTGTATAGCTTGAAAGCCATATATTAATGGGTCTAATAATAATTGAGGAGGGGGTTCTATGAGTCAAATTTTATTTCATTTGAGCGACTTAAAACTAGGTATTGTAAAAAAGCAATAGAATTCAGGAAAGCTTGCTAATTTTGTAGCTAAATATTTAAATTTGTTGTCTACCCTCTATGCTTCCCAGTACTTTTAGTTATCTATAAATCCCCCCCCCACACACACACACTTATGCCTCCCAATTGTCACTGCTGATTTCACTTTTATTTATGTAGATTTTCTACCAGGCGAATTGTAGAATTCTACCATATGGGCTAATTCTGTTAGAACCACAATCGTCTTTTTCATAGAGAACACTTTATGTAATATTTTACCAAAATACCTTTATTTCAAAATTTCTACAGGGCCACGGTGGCCTAATGATAAGGTCTCAACTTTGGAGTGAGAAGGTACTAGGATCAAAACTGATTCCATTGAAGATCTGTCGTGTATTGGGCCTGTTGCACGGTAAATCGTGTGTGTGGGGGGAAATGTCCTCCCATTGGAGTGGTGTACAATACCCACTCCGCCCTGGTCTACCCAATCAGGTATCGGGCCTGATAGAAGGGCAGAGGGGAAGTGTTGAAGTTTGGAGAGTGGGGTGCTGGCTTGGGTGTTATCCGCATCATCTGATCATGGTTCAAAATTATGAGATCTGTCCCAAAATAGCCTTTGTGTGACTTAAAAATGGGAAGTTAATATAACTAAACTAAAAATTTCTATTTTGGAATTTTCATTCATTTATTGCATAACTGTGTTAATTTAACATGCAGTATTTTAATGATTATTCTCTCCCTCGTGGAACAGGTATAGTAAAGCTGTTAGCCAACATAATCCTTCTGGTGCTGATGGTAGGTGCTTCTTACACGCACACCATCATTGAAGACAAATTTGAGCGCACGGCCCCCTCCATTGTGTTTGCACTGATGCTGGGATGCAGACTAATTGTTCAATGGCAAGTCAAGAGGAAGGAGAGGAGAGCACTTGCAACCAAAGACACAAAACAAGACTAGATACCTAATTTGTTTCCTTTATTTATTTTTGGAAATATTTATTTTTATTCCAAAAAAGTCGAAACTTTAATTTGTTCTCACATAAGCATTTTTTAATATACTTTTTGCATCCTGTGTTTTATAATCAGTGAGCATCAATACGGGCGTTGTAGTTTTTGCCCTTTTATGTCCCTTTTTTTTCAGATAGAAATTTAAACAATCATACAGTTGTATTTATGAATTTTTTAAGGTAAAGAGAACTATTGTAAAGATATTTAGGTACAGTTAAGTAGGGGAGGGAATCGTCATTCTTATTGTTAAAAATTAATATTTGAATTACTGAAGCTTCAGGAATTTTCATATTGCTTAAAGTATTTGAACAAAATATTTTAGAATTATCTGACAACTAATACTGTTCTTGTTTTGCCTTTTATTTTCAGCTTAAAATGTGTAATTCTTTCATTAATGATTAAAATATACATTATCTAATTTTTTTGTGATAAACAAATATTTTCATTATAATTTAAGCTAATGCTATTTTAAACGAGTTGAGTATATTTATTTAACATCAAAAGTATGTATGCATTATAAATTTTAAACTTTGCATATAAATAAATGTATACCTCTTGTAGTAAAAAAAGAAATTTAGACAATTTTTATTCTCTTTGAAATGGTACCTTTGAATTTGTTTCACTCTTAATATTTTCTGAATAATGATGGATGATTTGTTATTTCTCTCAGATATATATTGAAATCATATTCCGATTTTTTTATTGCATTTTTTGTTATTATTTGTTTTTAATCGGAAGTCAATCTTACTTTATTTTTTTAACTGTTTTATATTTAATTAATTTTCTGTGCAATTCTGTTTCATAAACAGAAGTAACCTGTCCAATTTGTAACTTGAGATTCCATTAATTGTTCGCAATTGTATCTTATTACAGATTGTTATGAGCATTCTTGTAATTTCTATATTTAGTTAGTTAGAATCTCCTCTAAGTTTTAACAGAATGAACAAGAAAAATAATATGTGCCACTAATGAACAAAAGTTGTTTTTCACTTTGTTTTAGAGTATTCTGACTTTGTTAGCTAATATGGAACACTTGACTCACATTAGCTTAAAATTTTCTTTAAGTATTTCCTTCTATTTTGTTCCGAGACAAAATCTGATATTTTAATTCCAGATTGGGGGAAAAAGTATTGTATAATTTTTTTCAATATTGTATAAAAGAAATAGTCAAGCAAAACTTGTATTCCTTCAAATAAATAAATAATAAGAATTTTTCAGATTAGAATTGCAAAAAATTTTGTTTGAAGATGAGCATCATAAAGCATAAATGTGCAATGATAATTTTTTCAAAATTTTTGGTAATTGATTGAATAATTTTGGGTTTGTTTTTGAAGTTTTATTCCAGTAGAAAGGAAGAAATTGCAAATTTTGAGAATTAAATTCTTTCAAATTTTTTTATTTATTTATTGATGTCTATGATTGATCTTTAAACGATTCTATAATTACCCTTATTATTATGTAATGCTTTTTAATGTAAAAAAAATGTTCTGTTAATTTTTTTTGGTGGCTATTTCTTGCAATAGTGATTTTACTGTTTTCTAGTCTATTTGTGATACTTCAGATTTTATTTTTTAATAGAGCTGAACTGATCTTTTCTTCTTGGTTATGTATATAGCTGAATTGTGAAGTTATTTTCATTATGCCAGAGATACAAACTATGTTGAATTATACTCATTATCATAACTATTCGGAATAGGAATCTACTTCCACTAATAAAATGAACTTGCATATTTAAGTTGTTTTTGCCTTTAATTCAAAATATATGCCACCTGTTATGTTTATGATCTTCCTACATTTAGTGCACATAATCAACTGAATGATATTTAAAACTTCAGTCAGTCTGTATTCCTTCCTGATTTAAACAAAAGCAAATATTCATTTTAAAATCCACCAAATTAAGAAATTTAGTAAGTGACAAATACTTAATTAAAGAAATTATCTTTAGAAGCTTAAGATGCATTCTTTCATAATAAATTTGTAATTATATCTATGCAATTTTAATGTAGTACAATAGAATTTTCTTGAGATAGCAATCAAATTTTCATTTTATATTTATTACCTTCAGTTTGCATAAAGTAAGGATCCTAGATTTTTGTATCGTGTATTTCTTCCGGTTTGAAACAAAAACAAATATCCATTTTAAATTCCATTAAATTTTTTTCAAGAAATTTTGTGAGTGACAAATATTTGATAACAGAAATTATCTTTGGCAGCTTAAGATGCATTCTTTCATAATGAATTTGTAGTTTTAATCTATGCTGTTTTACTAGTATAATCTAAGAATTGTCTTGTGTTAATAATCAAATTTTTGTTCTGTGTTTATTACCTTCATTTTGCATAAAGCAATGATTCCAGATTTTTGTTACGAATTTTCGTTTATTGAATTAGTAAAAAAACATTTTTCAGCAGATTTAAATTAAATTTTGTATTAATCATTGTAAAATTTTGTTAAATTGCTTCTCTGAAATATAAAGAAAGAAAAGCACAAAATAATGTGGATGAGGCCCGCAAAACATGGAGGGTCATAAATAACAAATATATTTTTTAAAAAGGAAGATTCTTCTGAAGTATATTAGTGTTATTTTGAAGTCATTTTGTTTCTGTTGTTAAAATTTTTAACATGTATTTTTATATTTTTTACTATTACTATTTTTTTACTTGCTTTTGAGGGCTTATTTTGATTGTTTTTTAATCTTTATTTTATGAAATGACTTTGTTATATTTTTAAAAACTCTATTTATATGTTTTGTATAAATGTAAAAGTTTTATTTAGAAACTATTGTCTTGTTTTTATTTTTTTCATATATTTATTATTTTACAATGATTTATTGAGATAAAGTTTTATTTAAATTAAAAAAATTTTTTGCGCCCTGCATTGATGAATGATGAGAATTTTACTATTTTGCCATGAATTTAGACCAAGTTGTGCAATTGTGTTGATATCAGCATTTTAATATCCTAAGCGTATAGTGTATTTGTACATTACAGTGGAATTCCATTTATTTTTATTCTGTGTAATATTCTCTTGTGCTGTATTTTGTTCTTTTACAAGATATCTGCATTTTTTTAATGACTTTGATTGTTATTCCTCCATAAATTTTTACTGGCAACTAACTGCCTTATTTTTACTTAAGAACATTTTATTTGTTTTATTTATTTCTTTATTTTCTTCTGCCAGTTCAATTACCAATTTTGGTAATTTTCAGTTAGCTCTTTAGCAGTATTCACCAAGCATAAATGTTCGCAAGAAACATTACTTTATTATTTACAAAGTGTGTGCAAGTACAGCGATCTTAATTGTAAATGTGCCATTTCTTTCGACAACTTTCTGTAACTCTGTATGAAGTTGTGCTTGACACATTTTGACTGCATGTGAGCTAACTGAGAACTGACCTAGCTTTTTTTTAAAGTGCTACTATATATGTGTTGTAGTGTCTTAAATTGAATTTTTTTTCTTTCTCTTTTCTAATTTTACATGTTCATCATCAGGTTGTGATAATAATCATCACACTAACTGGTTTAATTCATTTTTTACAGTTGAAAAATTTTAGTTTTGATTGTATTCTTAGTAATTCTTTTTGGTTTTTGTTTTAATGCTTAGTTAAAGTAGATAAATAGTATTACATTTCAAACTTTGTTATTGTTTGGACAATGAAAAGCGGAAAATGTAAACATCAATGCCTTTGCATAACAGGATCAAGATAGATAGTGTAAGATTAGTTTCTAGTCTGTGTATATTTCACTTAACTACTCAATAAATAAAACTCTGTCTCTGTGGATTAGTCATTCTTAACCTTTTGATGTCTTAGGGATTTTTCTCTTTCGATTTGTACTTTTAAAAATATGTTTGAAGCTCCCCCTAGAAATTTAATTGAACACTGTAAACCAGACTCCAAACTGCATTTTTTATATGCATCCTGCAATATCTCTGAAAATGAAAGGTGTAGATTTTGAATTATGATACTGAAAAAAAAAACAATAGAAATTGGTGAAAAGATTTTTATGCATTTTTAATTCAATTAAGCTTGTATCACTTTTTCATTTTCTGCAGTATCCATACAAATAAAATTATTTTTAGGGGAAAAAAGTGACATCAGAATATACAATTCAGTAGATCATTGGTTAAGAATGACTTTTACAGATTTGAATACTGTACTGATTAACATTTCACTACTACTTTCAGTGTACATTGTCAATTTCATTACAAGTTTCTTCATTTCCCAGTGCAGATTTTTAACAGACAAAATTTATAGTAGTTAATTAACCATTTCTCTTTCTAGTGATTTTGTTTTAATACTCTGTAAATAACTCCCACCTGTGTGTTGTTTGGCAATTATTTCTGTAACATTTGATTACCAGTGCATTTTATGTTTGTTGTGGTTTTGCATTTGTTATACAAAGTGTCAAAATAATTATAAACTGCTTAAGATTTGGTGAATAAAAATCTTGTTTAAATTGATGGCACATGGCTTCTTTATTTTTAGAAATGTTTTTTTACATTTTCCCAGTAAAATTTGAAAAAATGAGACAGACATTTAGACCAGTTTTCAAATGGTACAAAATTTGAAGAAAAATATTTTGAGGATTTGAGATAGGCAAATTCTGCTTGCAAACTTTTATGTGCTCTAAAAATGTAAATAAGTGTTAAAAACCTAACAGTTGCATTGAGAAGGGAGGGTATATCTTGAAAAATGTTTTTGTATTATAAAAGAAAGCCCTTTGACATCACAATTTTTTCCCATTTAGCGTCTGGTGAAAACAATGTTGAACTCCTGCAACCAGATATGATCAAGTTAAATTAATTCTATTACTTTCTTTTGTAATGAAACTGTTAAATGTGTTTTTTTAATTGATACTAACAAAGGAAATATAGATTAGTAAACTAAGAGGCAATTCATCACCTTATGGTGTTTTTCAGGAGATGAAATATATAACCTTCACAAAAGTATTAACAATGAAGGTCAGATTTTAAACTTTACATATTTTTATAGTATTTGATGTGTGTTAAATCTGCCTAGTTATCAATAAAATTAAAAATGTACTCTAAGAGATGTTTGTCTTGATGAATAAAAAGTTAATATGTGTCTGAATAATTTATAACAAGAAAAACAGACAAAATGCAAATGATAGTAATGTGGAACTTTTTACTTTATGAGAGTATATATAAAAAAATTTAGATGAGAGTTGGAAAAAAAAGAGTGTTTATTTGTGTCCCCGTATTACTCCAATAACTTTAGCATTTTTCTTTGGAAAAATTTTAACTCTAGGTTTTTTTTTTGTTGTTTGTTTACTTCGCAGAAAGCTTCTATGCCATTCTAAATGATATCTCAAAAAGTCTGACATTCTGCTGTACCCTTCCCATATTTTTGGGAAGAAAATTGTATTGTCGCAATCTGGTCATTTTCTTCGGAATAATTATAAACCAGGGGTTTTTTTTTACGTAGAGACCTTTTATACTTTATTCTAAACTAGCAGTACGTGCACGGCGTTGCCCGTGGAATCAGGACTTCAACAAAATAAAAAAAAGTCCACATACAGTTACATAAATGAAAGTTTTAAAAACGAAATCAAAACAAATATATTATTGAGTTTGTCCGCTTCTTTTTCCTCTCGACCGAGTACCGTTAATCCAAAACAATGTTAAAAAATTACAATGTGATATTTATTACACCGCAAGCAAAGTATGAGAGGCAAAGAAATAAGACACGCTTAAAAATAATAATCCAAATCATTGAGTAAATAAAGCATCTCCTTGTAGAATGCGAAAGTAATGACATCACCTGCTGCGAAAAAGGAAGGTCACGTAACCAGCCAATGAAATTGCAACAATGCAGTGAGGGAAACTCTGAAGGCGGTGTCGTTGGGAGCGGTCGCTAGCAAAAACACTTTGTACTTTTCAGGGAAAAATTAATTAAAATACCTTTTTCCGTTTTTTTTAACGGTTCTTGTTTTAATTCTGACAGTAATGTTGCAGTTACAAGTTGAAAAATATTGAAAATGATAGCGTTATTAGAAGGGCGGATGCGAGAGTTTCAAGAAAGCCGAATCAAAAATGACCATAAAAGTGACTATTTTTCAAAATTCAGTAAATTAAGTTAGAAATTCAAAACTGACTTCATTAGAACAGAAATCGTGTGCTCTTTCTGATGGTGTATCTATTTTTGCCGTGCAGTTATCCGAAACCATGCTATTGAGAAATTAGTGCGAAAAATCACCCAAAACATTATATAAAAAATTTTCTAGATTAAATTTTAAAATTTCGGCTTCGAGGTGCATTGAGTCACCATTAAGACTACCTATGTGCCAAATTTCAAGGCTGTAAGTGCGATAGATTCGTCTGGACATCGCACACAAACATTGCCTTTTTATAAGTATAGATGACATCCGAAATGTTCTCGACATTCTGCTGTGTGCTTCTCGTGGGTTTTTTTGGGGGGAGGGGGGAAGAGGAATTGTACCTTAGCAATGTGGGTATCGTTTTATATGTATTTTCAATGCAGAATTGAATGAAACAGGAACTACATTGATATGAAGAGTATTTTGCAAGTCACAAGGGTTTTTTGTTGAAGAAAAATACAAAGATACACTTTTTCCACATTGTATTTATTATAGGTTAATAAAATTAATTAATTTGTACAGATATAGGAGTAAAGACTGATAAATAATTACATCAGGTCTATTTTATTTGTTGCATCAATTTTTTCAGTGCCCATGATTATTTCTCATTCAAAGATTCCCTCTGCTGGTGTGACGTTGAAACAGGATTGTTTGTGACAATTTGCACAAGCAATAGAGCAGTGGGACCCCAACTTTCGACATCCACACACAATACTACAACCTTTGTAACAGGAACAGAAAATCATGTTCAAAAGAGAATCTAGAGCAGTTGGTTGTGTTGTTTGAATGGGAACTAAAAAAATTATTAGTCGCATTCCCACTCCATTCCGCGGGATTTGAAGTGGGTTATTTTTTGTCACTGCTTTGTTGAAGTATGGATAGCGATAATCATTCAATGAAGTTTCATTTCTAGATTCACCATATAGACCCAAAAAGAATTGCATGAGAAACATTGGATTCAAGATTTATATAGTGTGATGTAAATCTGGTCGTTTTTGTAATAATTTTAGGGCTGCTGATTTTCCCTTCTGTAAAATCACTGATGTTGCCTCACAGCCAGAAAAAGTATGAAGGAATAAAATGTCTTTCCATATATGCCTTCCAAAATGCTTGATGAATAAATCTTCCCTTTTCCTGGCTTGAGGAGAAAAATTTCCTAGTTTGATGGATTTCAAGCTGTCAAGATTACAAACAGACCAATACCCTCATCAACAATAACTGGAGGATTGTGTCGGGTTTCTGAAATCATGAGTGCTGTTTCTACAATGAGGACATCAGCATCCTTATCTGCTTGCTTTACAGATATACCGAAGGCTTTGAATTTATCAGTGAGCAAACCAATTAACCTACTTTTGTTTTTTTTTTGCGTTGGTAAGGAATGTTTCCTGGTTCAAGGTCGCAATCTCATATAATAATATCTCATAATCAGTCGCATGTTCTCATCAAACAGAATTTTTGTTGATGATGCTTTGGAACATAGTCGAAGTTGTCCCATGGCTTTAACAGTTTTTGATAATTACTATAACCATCAAATACTATGACACTGTTTTGACCATAGTTATTTTGAACATAACTGACATACTTATTACAAATTTTCAAGAAAGAATAATTTTGATGCCATATTACTCACTGAAGAAGGAACCCTCCATCAATGACATAGTTTGTGGTTCCAAAATCAGGATGAATCCCAAAGAGATTGAAGATGTGGAATAAGAAAGATTTCTTTGTTTTTCTCATACCAATTTCATCACACAAGTAAGGAGCCATTTCAAACATTCATGAAGGTCATCATCTGATCTTTTGATACTGAATTGTTGAAACAACAGCAATGGATTGACAGGCACAGTAACATCATGTGAAGTTGCACGAGTGTTCACGGTTTTAAGAGAAACAACTCTGTGCCAGCAAGAGATTATTTTATATCATGTAAATTCTCACATACTTTTTTCCCCATCATAATTGCTCTGATGTTTAGTGCATCACAGCAGTTTTATCTTTTCCACATTGCCTGCAACTGCTATAGACATGATCACTTGGAAAAGAATTGCAAGCCACTTGGATAATTTCTTAATGCCTTCTTGGTCCAGTCTGACTCGAGATTCCTGGGCGTCCACATGTTGTTCCCCACTTACAAAGAAAAGTCCACAAAAGTTTTCAAATTCTTCAGAAATGTTGCTTGCACTTAACAAACCACCACAACCTTACCACCAAAATACCTTATCTTTATTTAAAACGTACAGTGGTGCAAGAAAGACTATCCCGCTTAAATAAATTAATGTAGACTTAAATATAAGTGAGATACTAGATAAATTTGCTGAAATTAAAAGCAATAAAAATAAAGCTGTAATTTTGTCTTTAATATTAATATTCATGTGATACAAGTATTACTATTTACATAAGAATGAATGTTGTATATATTCCTTTCTTGGATTAAAAATTACAGATTTTATTTATTTATTCACTTTTTTAAATATTGGGTTCCCCACTGTGCCTGTGGTCTCAAAGTTCAGATGGAGCAGCACCCCTTTTGTAAGCAAATTATCATGATTGATGTTCAACAGATTGAAATTTTTAAAAGAAAAAGTAATACATTTTATTAACAAAACAGGTACACACTGAAACATAAATGCAATGGACATTTTATATATAAAATGCAGCCATTAGTTAACGATATATTTTCTTCATTTGTTCACTTTACTGAAATATTTCAGTTTGTCTTCAGGGTTTGGAATGATCTGAAATAATAATAATAATAATTCATATAAAAGTATCTGAAATATTAACATAACATTAAACATAAACTGGAATAAATTACTTAAATGTGTATTGCAAAAAAAAGTCCCAAAATGCAATTTTACGAAATTCCAATAATTATGAAGATTCAACTGCCTTTAATATTTAAGAATTTTTTTGAATGTTACAGCACAGTAAAGCATTGTTTGATCTCTAAAATTTTTAATTATTACTATTAGAAGAGGAAGTGTGTCTGTATATGTGCTGGCACTGCTTCCTTAGATCTACCAAACTGGACAGACATGCTTGAAGTGCACATTCAGAATAATTTTTATTTTCAAATTTTAACTGAAAATCAAGTAAAATTTTGGCTTTTCGACAATAACTATGGAAAATCACACAAAAAATTTTACATCTAAAAATTTTAAAAATTACCTTTTCAACGGTACCAATTTATGCTTTTGTAATAATAATGTTTATAATGAAATTCAAACAATGATCAAACTTTAAATCAAGTGTTTTCCCTCCATTGCTAAATATTAAATTACATAGATATTTATTTTTTAACTTTGGCATAACAACAGGGATGATATAACTTTGAAAGCACGAAATAATAATATGAAATCTAATATTTACCCACTTCTAAATGATATTTATTCCCCCCCCCCCAACATAAATTATTTTAAAGTGCACCAAGCTATTTTCATCATTAAATAGTCCTTTTTATTGGTAACAATGAAATTAAGTAAAACTGTGAGTATTTTTCCCATATCCACAATTCTTTTTTATTTGTTTGTTTGTTAAAATTACTGCGATGTGATCTCTTGTTCAGTTTTATTGTGCCATAGCACCAAAGTATAATTTATTTTGCTGTTCCTTTAATTTCATGTTTTATTTTCTTACTGTAGTGGAACTGAATTTTTTTGTATATCAATAAAGATTTCCTTTTAAAAAACAATTAATTATACAATATACCATTTTAACTGACATTGGTTCTGGATTAATTCAAAATCATAAAATACATTCAACAGTCTCACTTTTATTAGGCTGGTTTTGATTGCAGTATTTGTATGGTGTGAAGGTCAATTACATTGCTACTTCATTATAAGTGTTACTAGCAATACCAAACAGATTAGACCACTGAGGTACTTAATATCATTGTTAATCCTTTATTAATTTTTGTTCATGAATGGATGAGTGCTGATGAATAATGACAAACAATGAAAAGTCCAGCTTGTAAACAGTCACAGGGTCAATCCATAAAGAACAACCAAGTGAAGTCAGTAAATGTTAAAATGGCTTGTTTTTGTGAACTAAATGCTACCGAAGCAACCTCGACATGCATCGACCAGCAAGAAAAAAATCCAAGTATAAATGTGATACTTTTCACGAAAAGATGTGATTAACAGGTAGAAAACATCAATCTGAAGTGGAGCAACTTGCTACCACAAGCTTTTTTTAAAAGCATCTTACTGTTTTATTGTTAGAGATTATTTTCTTACCTTTTACATATCTTTTCATCTTGAAATATAATATATTATGCAGGGTAGTGTTTAATATGGGAAAAAAGGATAAATTATTCCTATGAAATACCGTGGAAAAATTTTTATGGGAAACAAATTTTATGTAACAATAACTTACAGTATCTGCTCCAGGTTTCCAGTTAGCAGGACAAACTTCTCCATGTTTGTCAGTGTACTGGAATGCTTGAATCAACCTCAATGTTTCATCAACAGATCGACCAACTGGGAGATCATTCATAGTGATTTGCCTCAAAACACCTTTGTCATCTACAATGAACAGGCCCCTAACAATAAAAAACAAGTCTGTTTTAAAAAAAAGCAAAGTAGTTAATAACCTGAAAAAATATTTAGATATTACAACATATCGATTTTCCATTATATTTAGTGCAAACATATAAAGATGCAAATTGAGCCATGAATTGTTAATAAGGATTCCATTTTCTTCTTAGATGCAATATTTTGCTATAAGTATTTCAAATTATTATTATTTATTTTTTTTTTTTGGGGGGGGGAACATTTCATGTCAAGTGATTCAGAAAAAGAATAATTGGTTGCTTGACCATTTTATAATCAAATGATTTTTTGTATGTTAATTCCTACCTAATTAGAGAGTCCAAAAAGACTAATTTTAAATTTTTATCTTTTTCTGAATTCCGATGGCAGCCATTTTTATTTTACAAAACATGCTGATTTTTGCATTTGTAGGGGTTTGCTTTAACTTATATTACTAGGAACTGGAAACCTGAGGTTGACGAAACAGAAACCAGTTTATTCAGGAAGATACAGCCTTTATTATCTCCACTACACATTTAAGGAAAATTGTATCCCAAATAGCAAAAATTAGCTTAAAAGTTTCACTTAAAAAATGACAAATTTTCAATTTTTACAGGCATATAATTTCCAAAAGGAATCTATCCTCCATATTACTTTTATGAGGATGTGTAGCAACCTTAATGTACTGTATTTACAAAAACATTTCAACCCTCAGATTTGCTTCTTTTAAGAGTTACGGGCTTTCAAAATCCGAAAATTTCAAAAAATTATAATTTTGACACCTTATATCTGTTGGGACAAAGTTTAAAAATCTAAAATTTTTACAGATAAACCCTCTATAATGTATTATACTGCTGTAAAAATTTCATGTTTGATATTTATCTACAAGTCCAGTTAGAGGACTTTAAAAATCCCGTGAAACACGTATTTTTTGCTGAAAATGATGGAGCATTAATTTGACTAAATATTATTTTCATCATTAATAAATTATAATATGACCTCAAGTAATATTTGTAATTAAAATCGCAATTCAAATTAATGCAAACTATCAAATTAATTCTTATGGCATTTATATTTTCAATTAAGTAAAAAGACAATATTTTTTTGTGTCATTAGTGATACTTTGGAACACAATACAGCTATAGTTCATTGCTTTCAGCAGCATCTGGTAAAACACACCGGAAGAAATCATCAGCATATTAAAAAGGTCATCTATTTTTCTGATGGAGCTTCTGATCAGTATAAGAAGAAAAAAATTTCACTAACTTGAGTCACCATAAGACATATTTTAAATTGGAAGCTGAGTGTCATTTCTTTGCTTTGTGTCACTGTAAAAACACCTGTAATAGTGTGGGTGGTACCACAAAACGAGAGGTTACCAAAGCAAGTCTCCAGCGACTGTACACTAATCAAATATTGACACTAACAGAAATGTTTGAATTTTGTCAAGAACATTTAAAAGGAATCATCTTCCCTTACATAAAAGATGAAGAAATCATTCAACATCAAAACAATAAACTCCTTGACCGATTTGAAAACTCTGTGGCAATTACTGGTACAAGGAGTTTCCATTGTTTTGTTCCTGTGTCAGAGAGTAACCTGAAGTGCTTCATTACTTCATAAGCTTCGGAATATGAAATTCATTCCACTACAAAAGCTGTACAAATAACACTTCAGAAAAGAGATTCTATTGCATGTGTATATGGTGGTCAATGGTGGCTGGCAGAGGTGAATGACATTAGTGATATAAATAAAGACGTGCTTTTAACATTTTATCATCCCACCAGACCAAGGACAGCTTTTAAAAAAAAGGAGAAAGACCAAGCTTGGGGGGCCCATGAACAATGTTTTAACCCTCCCAGCGGCGCAAACATCTTTTTCCGTGTTGAGTTCAAAAGCAAATAGCTCATATTTATATGTATATTTTCTTAAACAACCCTGGGTAAAGTGTTCTTAAGATTTCAAAGAAATAATTAAATACAAAAAAGATCGATTCATTACCTTTAAAAGCTAAGTTTTCTAACCTGATAGCTAAAAGTTCAAAATAATTAGACGCTCAGAGGGTTAAGGAAACTAAGTGCCATAAGGAGGACACATAACATTTTCTCAAAACTAAGTGAAGAAATATCAAAACTTCTTAATGAATACAAAGCAAGGCAGAACGATAAATCTGACTGAAGTGTATAATACATCAATACTTTTGTGATGTGTTAGTTCTAAATAATATATCAATACTTTTATTTGAAGTTTTAAAGTGTTTTAACAATGAAATCCACAGTAAAAACTGTGTTATAAAATAGTGAATAAAGGAGCCTCAATTATACTGTGGAACCTGAAGTGACAATGAAACATATTCAAATTTTTCCAAGTTCATTATACAATTAAAAGTGTGCACAAGCTACTTCATGTAAAAAAGGTACGTTTATATATAATAGTTATTATTAGTTGAGATCATATTATAATTCATTAATGATAAAAATAATACTTAGTCAAATAAATGCTCCATCATTTTCGGCAAAAAATAAGTTTTTTTATGGGATTTTTAATGTCCTCTAACTTGACTTGTAGATAAATATCAAATATGAAATTTTTACAGCAGTATAATACACTATAGAGGGTTTATCTGTAAAAATTTCAGATTTTTAAACTTTGCCCCAACAAAGATATAAGATGTCAAAATTAGGATTTTTTTGAAATTTTCGGATTTCCGTAACTCTTAAAAGAAGGAAATCTTAGGATTGAAATTTTTTTGTAAATACAGTGCATTAAGGTAGCTACACATCCCCATAAAAGTAATATGGAGAATAGATTCCATTTTGGGAATTATATGTCTTCAAAAATTAAAAATTTGTCATTTTTAAAATTCAAATTTTTAAGCTGATTTTTGCTATTTAGGATACAATTTTCCTTAAATGTGTACTGGAGATAATAAAGGCTGTATCTTCCTGAATAAACTGGTTTTTGTTTCATCAACCTCAGGTTCACCAGTTCCCAGTAATATAAGTTAAAGCAAATCCCTACAAACGTAAAAATCAGCATGTTTTTTAAAACAACAATGGCTGCCAACGGAAATAGAAAAAAGGAAAAAAATAAAAATTAGTCTTTTTGGACTCTCTAATTAGGTAGGAATCAACTTACAAAAAATCATTTGATTATAAAATGATTAAGCAACCAGCTCTGGATCACTTGACATGGAATGACAGTGTTCAAACAGAAACCATTTAATAATTCTTATTCAAACTTTACACAAAACATATTATTAAAAGTCACAGCAAGATAATAAAGTCAGATATAAAACCAATTTACTCAGCAAAAGTACACAGGGTGCATAGTGAGAAATTGCTGCAAAAATTAAGCACATTAAACAAGAAAATTTAAGCACCTTTGTACATGCATGCATACATAGATCCACATATTTTCTAAGCATAGGTTGTTTTCTGTTTTATAATAATACATAGTTTTTATTGAAAAATTTATATATATATAATGTATATTTTTTAAATCTTAATATTTATTTCTGTATTTGCACACACACAAGAAAACAAACATGTAATGCAAATCATCATTACCAAAAACCAAGTCAACTTTTATAAGTTTAACAATAAAATCCTGTGACCTTTTTCAACACTTCTTAAAATTAAAAAATTACCCGTTAATTTGCCCCTTCGGGATAACCATTCCAGTGTTTCAATATACGGCAGTGCTCATTGTTAAAGAAAGAGGGAGTGGAAAAAATGTCATTAATAATCCAGTCAACGAAGGGTTTGAAAAAAACATTAAATCATAGTTTTAAAAATTGGTATGTTCGTGAGGGGCTCCTGATGAACATACTAAAAGTCCTCGGTCCTGAGGGAGGAGTTCATGCCGCCATCTTGGATTTCACCCCTTTATGAGTTTTTCTTGAATATCTCGAAAACTATTCAGTTTTCAAATTACAACTGATTTAAAAAATTAAAGAGCATTCTATTCCCTACAAATAAATGCTTTTATTTTTCTTCTAGCTTTAATAGTTTCCAAGATAATGGGTCTCTTGCCGCCATCGTGGATGCCATGCCCCTTTAGTTTTTTTTAATATCTCAAAAACTATTTAATTTGCAAATTTAATGTAACAAGCAAATTGAAGAGTGTAAAATCCCCTATAAATACTTGCCTTTAAGTTTCTTCTATCTCTAATAGTTTCTGAGGTTAATGGGTGTCAAATTTCGCAGCCATCTTGGATTTTATTAACCTTTCTTTATTTTTTTTTGAATATCTTGAAAACTACTTAATTTTCAAATCACACGTAATATAACAAATTAAAGAATGTAAAATTTCTTACAAAAGAGTGCTTTCATTTTTGTTCTAGCTTTAATAGTTTCCGAGATAATGGGCTTCAAAGTTTGCTACCATCTTGGATTTTACTCCCCCTTTTTTTAGTTTTTCTTATAACTATTAAAAGTAGAAGAATAAAAGCATGTATTTGTAGGGGATTTTAAGTTCTTTAATTTGTTAAATAAATGCGATTTTAAAATTGGATAGTTTTTGAGATATTCAAGAACTAAAAAAGGGGGATGAAATCCAAGATGGCGGAAAACATTGTGACCCATTATCTCGGAACTATTAAAGCTAAAAAAATAAAATAAAAGCATGGATTTGTAGAAAATTAGACACTCTTTAATTTGTTAAATCATTTGTAATTCGAAAATTGAATAGTTTTTGAGATACCCAAGAAAAACTAAAAGAGGGATGAAATCAAAGATGTGCAAGATCCCCCTCTCAGGAACGGGGATTTTTAGCAGCCCCTCACGAGCATGTGTATAAATTTTCAAAACTATATGATTTAATGTTTTTTCACTCTCATTTTGGGCCTTCGTTGAGCGGACTATAAACATTATCTTAACATGTGTCGACACCCCTTGATTTATCTCACCCTGGATTCCTTCCTCGAATTCTTCCCTTTCTTGATGCATGCAGAAAACAAAGCTTTATGACTAATGCTTTCAATTTATAGTTTTCAACGACTGGGGAAACAAAAAAGAAGAATGTTTTCTTTGTACTTCTCGAGAAAATTAAGCACTTTTTTTTTTTTTTCCAAAACTAAACACTTTTAAGGTGCTTAAAAATGGTTTTCAAATTTAAGCACTTTTTAAGAAGCTACGTACTATGAGTACAAATGGTAGAATAATCAATTATTCTGTTAATATTATAAAATAAGAATACCACAAGTCATCCCAGATTGTCGGGTCATACAGAAAAGTGTAAGGGTCCTTCTTTCATATTCTTCAAAATATGTAACCAAAAACTATTAAGAAAACTGCCTTGACTTTAAAATTTTCTAATTAATTTTTTTAAAAGGGATTTTCTTCTTATCATTATTTAGTATGCTTAATTTTCTTATCTGTTTCCGATTTTAAGTCAAAAAAGGTTTGGAATCTTATAAGAACTTTTCATGCACAAATGGAAGACCAGGATCTTTCAGAAGCCAAGAAGGGATTGTGAGTGTGAAAAGTCTACGAAGTCCTGATCTAAACCAATTAATCAGTACCCAGTCAAAGTCCAAATGACAGAATGAAGAATTATTCTGTCATTAGTCTTTATTATTTTACTAGAAATTGAAATCATATTCTTCAATATGAAAATGTATTTTAATACAAAATGTATTATTCTAAGTAAAATATTCTATCCTATAAATATATTATAAGTATTAATTTAATCATAAAAAGAAAAACTTGAAAAAATGCTATGAAATGAACGAAAACAGAATTAGGGAAAATTGCATATTAGCATAAATTTGTAACTACATGGAATAAGCATAACACTGAAACCTCAACCATAACCACAGCACTCATGAAAAGGGGAGAATGTAGATTCTCCATGAAGTAATATGCTTTACAATATTTGTTATCTAGAATCTATCAAAAGAGAAAGTATATCTCAATGATGATATTCTTTCTAAAAAATGAATCACATTCCTTAAGTTGGGTCCATGGAGAACATACTAGTATAGCCCAAGACAGTCGAAATTTCAGATGAGATCAAAGTGTAATGAATTAGGTTTAGGCAGGATTAGCAACTTTTAATGGCTGGGGACGATGAAATTTTATTTTAATTTTTTTAAACAGCAAAAAGTGATTTTAAACCATACAAAGAACATTGCAGCCCTGCTAATTTCCGAGTTGATAAACCACCCGATATCCATAAAACATATTAATATTTGAATTTCTTAGCTACCTAAGAAGGAAAAAAGACATTTTACAACAAAAATAAAATTGACGGGTGAATATTAGGAAAAGTGAAAAATTATGAATATGGAAAATTTCAATTTTTAAAGATTTTTAGTGAATGAAATTAATAATGTATTTTAATTACACATTAGTAACAGATTTTTTTAAAAATTAGGGGCAAGATCAAGGGGAACATTTACCCCCATTTTTTGGGGGTTATTTTTCTGCACTGTTACAGATCTGACGCGAATGTCACAGATCTGGCAAATGTTGCAGATTCCATGTTTAACTTGTGCATAATACATTACCTGTACAATTTATATATGTAATAATGATATATGAATTATATTTAATATATATAAAATTATATTATAAAAAATGTCATATTGAAAATTTCAATTTAAAAAGATTTTTAGAAAATGAAATTAATTATCAAATTAATTATTATTCATCTATTTATAACAGATTGAGGGGAAATAACACTTGAATAAAAACACTGAAATGAAACAAATACTTAAAATCTTAATATTTTTTTACTGTATTAGCAAATTTAACTCTTGTATCATAAATTAAGAGATGTACAAAATTTAAGTTAAATTATAATGTTCCAAGTTTTCATTAAACACATATTGTTCCCTTTTGTTTAAAGATGGCTGAGATAATACATTAACAATATCGGACGAGCCAACTTCTGCAATGTCATCTTTTTAGGGGAAAGTAAATTTGTCTTTTCCACATTTTCTTATAAATTTTACAGTGTACTCATCAAATGCATCCTGAGAAATGATTACACCAACATAAAGCTACACTTTCCTTTCCAGCTAATTTTATGACAATCTTTTTGAGCAATATTTTTGATAGCATTAGCCGGGGGATCGTCAGAATCTGAAAAGCTATCTGAAGAATATACATTCGAGTACTTCAATTTGCATTTCAAATTATCTTAAAATCTCTTAAGGTAAATAGCATGAACACAGAATTGGAATTGCATTATAAAACAAAGTAAAAAATATATATAGTAGAACTTAATCAATTTGAAACCCAGGGGTAGTCAAAAAGGTACATACCATCCAAAAAAATATGAAATTGAAAAGTACCAAGAGGAATGACTTAAATACAGTTCAAACCATCCCAAATTTCAAACTAACCAATTTCTACTGTAAAGAATTTTGAATTAATATTGGTACAAAAAAAAGAAGAAGGGATACTGTTCATAAGAACATGTCTTTTCTTAGTCATGAAATGTGAACATACATCTTCCTGTATGCAACTGAAACAGGATAGGTCTTGTACGGTAATTTCATTTCTTTTCAATAGTATTTCAGATGATTTAATGTTTTTGCATTATATTAGGAATCTGAGTGATATTTTTTGATTTTTCTTTTGAATTTACAATATCAGTATATTCAATTATATACAGTTTTAGTTTTCTTGAGATATTGTAGAAAAGAATCTGAATCTATTATGTCAGTGCCTCTGGCAACCAAAGTATCAGCCATTCGCTTAAGGGCTCCCTCAACACCGTCCATAGCTCCTTTACCATGGCCTGCTACGGAAAAATTCCAGGTACTTCTTTTAATGCTAGGACATAAGATTGGTAGAAGTTCAGTCAAAAAAAAAAATTAAAACGATTTTTGTATTGTGAGCTGGGTCCATCGGACCAAAAATGCACACTGTGCACTTTCGATGAAACATTGTTTGGAACCAACTCTGCTAATATTGGTTTCAGATGTGCCTAAACTGCATGTGCTCCGTGGTCCAAATTTTCTGACACAGTACAGAAAGATAGATTTTTTGTACCATCATCAGCTTCTGCATTCTCATCAAGGTCTTTAGTGTTTTCTTTAAAATATAGTACGGATAGTTGCTTTTTTGA